>JAQIUQ010005369.1:0-160000 GCA_030378365.1 Hybognathus amarus
AGTTACGTATTGCTGCTAGGAGGCTGTAAGGAAGTTTTAGTCAATGTCACAGACAAGAACCTCGTGCGGACTCCTGGACATCCTGCAACGAGCTATTACGGCGACCTAGCAGGCTGTGAACCAGAGCTATTACGACAGGCTAATTAATTCAATTTAGCATTTGCCATTTAGCACGTACCACTGTGGCCAAAGATCTCAAATGAAGATGTTAATAGAAAGCTGATGGCCCAAGTCGCTGCCAGGGTTCGGCCACCTCTGACAAGCAGTATGACAAGCCTTTTTAACATTTAATCCCGACCTGACTAGTATTGATCATTCATGCTATTAGTATGCATCATTTCTAGATATTAGCATCTATTCCATTATGTACTAGTGCTTATTGTTTAGGTACTAGTGCCTTTTTAAAGATAGTAGTAGTTATTCATTAAGTACATGTTCAATAGACACTAGTACCTATTTGTTAGCATACTAGTATTTATTCCAAATGTTACTATTAAGATGTTTTTATTTTATCTCGTAATACTTTTAATTGAACTATAGTGATCGTTCTGACTAGTCATAACATAAGACATGTCTACTAGGCAGAAATGTAACTACAAATAAAAAACATACTACTGTCTAAAAAATAAGTACTGAAGCCCAATGAATTACTCATATCGATTTAATAAATAACTATCTATTGAATAGGTACTAGATATTGCATGAAAAGTATTGTATACAATAAATAGGTACTAGCATCTAAATGAATACTTATTAGTAATATTTAGAAAAAGATACTAGTCAATATTGAATTACTTGTCATAAACTATTAGACTGATATCAAAACAGAATAGCCATTATCTATTTATTTGCAGATATCTTGAACCTCATTAGGAACTAAGAAAATATTAGAGATATCATTAAAAGTGCATGGTAATGCTGGCTAAACTAAGGCTATAGAAGATTGAGTTTTCGTAAGTAACTGGCTTTGTTAGGAAATATTTTGACATTTATTGTTTTGAATGTACAGTAGGATATAATAAAGATTATTATGAGAATTATATACTAGACACTATTAGAATAATTAGTACCTAAAAAATAAGTATGTGTATCTAATGAATAGGCACTGCACTAGTACCTAAAGAATAAGCACTAGTAGCTAATGAATAAGTACTAGTACTTAATGGAATAGATACTAGTATCTAAAAACAAATACTAGTTGCATGAAATAGATATTAGTAGGTTTTAAGGATTGAATGTTAAAACGACTTGCCATACAAGCAACTGCTGTTTCACCTGGAGTGAATCACAATGTCTCCCTCTAGTGCACACTGGACAGAACAGCCCCCCCCTCTTTCAGGGTCAATAGGGGAATAATAGGGTCCGATTTTTGTAGTCATTATTAATTAATGAAAAAATAAGGACATTTATTAATATGTAATAAAATGAAAAATATATCAAAATAAAAACTTAGTTATAATTGTAAATACAAAACATTTGTTCAAATGTTTGGTGTCATTTTTTAAAAGATTTTTGGATGCATTAAATTGATCAAAAGTGCAAGTAAAGAAATTAGTCAAGTTACAAAATATTTAAAATAAATGCTGTTCTTTTGAACTTTTTTATCAAAGAATTATGGGGAATTTTTGTTTCCTTTATTTTCATGGTTTCCACAAAAATATTAAGCAGAACAACTGTTTTCAAGAGATTTGGAAATAGAAAATCGTTAAATTGTAATAATATTTCACAATATTGCTGTTTTGTCGAATAATCATAGAGACATCTTTCAAAAACAATAAAAAAATCGAATCAATCCCAAAACCTTGATAGGCAGTGTCAATATTTTAACTTAATGTAATATTTTTATAATATATTATTATTATTTTAATATAATATAATATTTGTATATAATAAAATGCAAATAGCTGTTTATCTAACGGTCTTTCTTCCCCTGTCTATCTCTGTAGAAGTGTCTGAGGTTCAACCCTGATGCAACCGTATGGAAGGCGAAGCAGCAGGTGTTGTGTAGTCTAACCGAATCCCTAAGGGATGTTTTAAACTATGGCCTTTTCCAACCTGCCACTGATGGGCATGATGCCAAGTTCCTGGAGGAAGAGAGGCCCTCCACGAGTACCCACAATCCTTCGAGAAAGGAGTACCCTACCTGGAGGTACCCTTCCTTTTATTCTCCTCTTCATTTTATCAATTTTTTGTAACTTTTTTCTTTTTACTCTTGTTCCATAATTGAATGTTAATGTTGGTGCTAGGAAACTGCTGCTTCAAATTGTTTGTTGCCTAGGTGATGATAATTCTTTAAGCAGCTTCTCTGGTAACTATGAATCCTAATAACCCTTAAATGGTTTACTGGAGATTTGTCTTGCACTGAAAAAGATTAAAATGTTTTTTTTTTTATTATTATTATTTGTAGAGCACAGGGTAATTACTACTTATACAACAATAGGCAACTCAAAGTCTAATTAATTCACAAGAAGCCAAGCCCGTTTCATTTGAAGTTGATATTTTCTTGTAAATCTGATACCAAATGCTTCTACCAGGGCCTATAATGACACCTCTTTTATAAATCTATTTAAAAGCCATACTTTTTAATATTTACCATAGAAAATATATAGCTAATATAGCAAATTAATGCTTTATTTTTTATTAACAACAATTCAATTCATTACAGAATATGATTAACAGTTTAATTTAAGTTTTTCAACCGTTTTGATGTTCTGTTCTGTTTCCCTATTTAGTTCTAGGTTTCCTTGGTTCCTGACCATGTCTCTGTTTGTTTCAGTGATTAATTATCATCAGCTGTAGATTATGTAGTTCCTACTTATTCCCTGCATATATGCTCTTGTTCTGTTTAGTCCTTTGTTGATTATTGTTTAAATGCTTACTTCGATAGTCATGTTTCTAGTGTTCTCCTGAGTGTTAGTCTTTAACTCTTTCGCCGCCATTGACAGAAATTTTGGACTTTTCTGAGTAAATGTCCAGTTGTTTTTTCTTAGATTTTCATTTAATATTTATATTTTATTTCAGCTTTTTTCGAATCACCTAAAACTTTTTTTTAAATAGTTTTAGTTAAAGTTACTGTTATATGATATACACAACCATATCTATGCAAGGAAGTGTCCATAAATTAACTGTCATTTTCTGAATGAAAGTAAACTGCTTTCTAACCCTCCTTATTGTACATTATGTAACTGATGAAAGGCCTTGAAGTTTTTTGGGCAGCTCTCAGTTATCTTTCTTTCTCTAATTTTGATTTACTTTGACACAGTTCCGCTACAAAACCAGGGTGTACAAACAGACAAATCTAGATGAGAAACAGCTGGCCAAACTACACACTAAGGTAGGCATCACCACAGAAATCATTTTATTCTTGGTTGTAAACAGAAATAACTGAAGTATAGCATAGTGTATAGTGAACATTATATACTATAGTGAACATTCAAGGGGTGCTACTTGCGTGTTAGTGTGTCTGTGTGTGTGTTAAATACGATAAGTAGCTTATCCTCAGGGCTCTGGTGAGAACAGATGTGAGTGAGCCATGAATTGTGTCTCCCTCTACAGGCCAGTCTGAAGAAGTTAATGGACTGCATACAGACCGGAGCTGCGGATAAGGTAGCCAAACTTATAGACAAAGGACTTGACCCCAACTACCACGACCCTGATACAGGAGGTGAGGCGTCAAGCACTGCGCTGTTACTTCCTGTAATGAACTTCCCATTAGTGCAGCTGCCTGAATAATGAATTACTGCCAGCAGAGCATAAACTGGCCCACACATGCTATATGCTTATGGAAATAGGGCTGCGTGAATATTCAGTTAGTGTTTACAGGGATGAACATTTGCATCTTCTCAAGCGACCCATGCAGTTTCTAACAAAAGTTATCTGGAGTTTGAATTATGCAACAAAAGCATACGATTGACGTTAGACTCAGTGACTGCTTCTTAAACAAACAAAACACAAAATGTCTCTTGGACTGTTTAATGAGATGAGACTATTACAGCAGCTCAGTGGTTCAGTTTATTGCGTGTCAACAAAGGAAAACCACTGATTAATTCGAATGTAACAGGGCGTCTTTTATGGCATAATAATATTTTTAGCGCTGGTGAGCTGGAGACGTGGCCAGGGCCAGACATGCCGTGAAAGTCATATGGACCAGATGACAATGCAGAGTAATATTAGTGTCCGTTTGCAGCAGAGTGTGACGTGCCAGACGGCCACCTTGAGTGTTGTTCACAGTTTGTGTCGTCTGTGTTGTCACAGAGTTGATGTTGTGCTTGCCACGCTGACAGTCACTTCTCAAAACAGACCCCGCTAACGTGGAGAGAGAACTGATGCACTCTTTTCAACCACTAGGGGGCTGATCTGGAAAACTATGATATTCTGTTGCATTTAAAGTCATAGTTTACCCAAAAATGAAAATAATGTTGTTCCTAAACTTACTGCATTTTTTTCTGTAGAACACAAAGGGAGATATTTTAAATAATGTACTGAGAAATACCATAAAGCTGTTAACCACTGCAAATGAATTATTGAGTTGAACTAGGGCCTCGTTTACACTGCATGGTTCAAGTGACCCAAATCCAATTTTTTCCTCTCATGTGGCACAGATCGGATATGACCGGTGAACGTGTAAGCAGGAAAAAAACGCATGGATTTAGATTTTCTCAGATCGGATTCAGGCCTCATTCATATGTGGTAATAAATCGGATATGAATCGGATACGTGCATTTGCGTGTGCCATGTAAGCAGACAAATCGGATATTCCCCAGTAAATGCGAGTCGTCCGTCGTGAAAAAGTGTGCGATTACAGGCGCGATGGAAGAAAGGATACACACAGTGGAGCAATGCAGAGGTTTAATGTCTTTTGAGTGTTTGGGGTGAAGAGTGCAGGCAAAAATGCAGGGTTGTTACAGAAATAAATCCGTATTTGAACACATTTCACGAGATATGAGGCATCGTTTTAAGTGCTCGTGGCTATAGTGCCTCTCCTCTCCTCTTTTTTTCTCCGCGTATGAGACCAATGTTTTGATGTCTTTTCAAGATATTGTGGAAAGAAAAACACTGGATAATTTTAATCACATCTGTATCCATTGCATTTCGTGCTGTTTTACTTAATTTTCCGGGTCAAAACGTCTACATTTGGTAGTTTCAGCAGTGTATAGTGTAAATGCAAAAATCGGAAATGGGTCACTTTTAAAAGATGATGTAAGCAGGTCGTCAAAAAATCGGATATAGTCAGAAAATCGGATTTGGGCATCAAGACCTGCAGTGTAAATGCAGCCTAGAGATCTGGATCAGTTTGTCTATGTTCAATCTGACATTACAGCTTCTCACATCATCAACAACAACAAAAAATACAAAAAACATACTTCCACATTGTTTGTAGCCAATTATGCGTTTGTCTGATAGATACATAATTGATCATTGGTGTGTGTATGTACTTAACTCTATTTGGGGACAAATTTGTACAAAATTGGACAAAACTTCATTTTTCTTAGAAGAATATACAAATAAATAAACAAATGTTTTCGGGTTGGGGTGTGGGTTAACTATATAAAATCAATAGAAGTCTATGCAATGTTCTCATTTAAGAAGATACATAAAGTCAAGTAAACGTGTGTGTGGGTGTGTGTGTGTGTGTGTGTGTGTGGCAGAGACCCCACTCACTCTGGCCGTGCAGACTGAGTTCGGGTGGAGGGGAGAACATCAGGGTGTTGGTGATGGGTGGAGCTCACATTGACTTTAGGGCAAAGGACGGCTTAGACTCCTCTTCACAAGGCTGTCAGAGCACATGGACACACTGCCCTACTGGTAACATATACAAACCACAACAGAACCTCAGTCTTACGATTGGGATGAAATTATGCTCATAATTAAATATTAATATTTAAATCTAGCCATCTGGTTTCTTTTTTTCTAGACGCTGTTGTCTTTGGGGGCATCTCCTGATTATAAGGACCGCCGTGGGCTCACACCTCTTTACCACACTGTGCTGATAGGGGGCGACACCTCCTGCTGCGAGACCCTCCTGTACCACAGAGCCAAGCTGGGGCTCCGTGATGAGAATGGCTGGGACGAGAGCACATCAGGTACAAAGAAATGCTGAGAACACTGTGTGTGACATACAGGACACACGTGCCATTTCATAATTGTCAGTGAGTGGTAATTTAAACATAAAACTTTTTAATTTTCTTCAATTTAGATTTTCAGTGATTCCTATACTGTGTTGGGGAAGCTACTCTGAAACTGTAGTTTGACAAGCTACTTGTAAGTTAAAGTAGTTAAACTACAGTCAAGCTACCCGTTTAGAGAAGTAGTTAGCTACACTACAAGTTACAATCAAAAAGTAGCTAGCTACATTGAAACTACTTTTGCTTTTTGAACAACGTATATTATAAATAACTGAATAATTGTCTGTTTTAAGTAAAATATTTAGTATTTAAAACAAGGCAATGCAATTATAATTTCAAAGAGTATTGTTTTATTACACACAACACTAAAATATCTCTGACTGTTTGTCAAAATTGCAACAAATAGCCTACAACATTGCAAAGACGAAATATACATCCAACGTAAATTGCATGTAGAACATTTTCTCAAAAATACTGATTGAACTTGGACAAATAAGGCCATGGGTAATTAACGTTAGTTGTTCCTCCATCGTCCAAATCTGCTCTCACGTCTTGATATAATCATAATATGGGTGTGTCAACCCACTTCTGTACGTCAGTGAACCGTTAGCCGCAAGATGCGTGATTAAACAACAGGTGGCGGTAATGGCAAAAAATTAGTTTGTAATCTAACAAGAAGAAGAAAATCCTTGCATCGCGCTGATTCGTGCAGGCTCGACAATGTAGCTTTTGCTCGCGCTACACTGCTACTTGCTGCAAAAAGTAGTTAGCTACTGGAAAAGCTACACTGTTTAAAAAGCAACTGAGCTACTGCCAAGCTACTGAAAAATGTAGTTAAGTTAGTAGCTTCGCTACTTGTAGTTAACTACTCCCCAACACTGCCTATACTGATAAAAAATTTTTGTCCCAGCTTTTTTCAAGTACCTCCAGAGTATCTTCGTTTGTAAGACTCATGCACTCTTAGAAGAAAAGTTTCTATATAGAACCTTAAAAGGTTCTATCAGCACTACGTATTTGGAACCCCTAAAAGGTTAGGGTTAGGGTCTATATAGAACCCTGGGGTTCCATACTTGGCCAATAAAACCTTTTACCAAAAAAAATGGCTCTATATAGAACCGTTTTGGAGTTCCATATATGAAGCGGGGGATGGAACCATTTCTGGTTCTAAATAGAACCCTTTCTTCTAAGAGTGTGTACTTTTTCACAAAGAGTAACCAGAGAAACATGTTCCTTTTGACCCATATTATATTAGATTTCGTATGTGTGCATTTCCATATCTATTTTGATTCTTTCGTTCTCTTCCTCTCACTCACACATTCACTGCAGTGTTAATTAGCAAAGGTGTCTGTTCTGACA
Organism: Hybognathus amarus; assembly: GCA_030378365.1. NCBI lineage: Eukaryota > Metazoa > Chordata > Actinopteri > Cypriniformes > Leuciscidae > Hybognathus > Hybognathus amarus. The sequence goes on from JAQIUQ010005369.1 coordinate 7,482, forward strand.
ATGTATAAAATCTATTCTTCCCTCCCTCTTCTTCCTTTATGTCAAATCACTGTTTCTGACTCTTCCTATCCACTTCTCTTTTTTCTTCCCTCCTCTCTGAACGATCCTGTGGATCCTTTGCTGTTCTTTATCCATAATTTTTCTCTCTCTCTCTCTCTCCCTCTCCAGGCTTGTCAAAATGGGAACTCTCAACACTTGGAAGCACCTACTTTTTTATGGTGCGGATTCCTCATCCCAGAATGCCTCAGGAAACACTGCCCTGCATATATGTGCATTATATAACAAGGTATAACTGCTGTTCTAGACAAATATTTAAATCCAAAAAATGTCCATCTTACATCAGCATTAATATTCAGGCTGGTTTCTGCTTGTTACTGCTGGTTTGGTGCCATGCTCTTCATCCTCAAATCTAAAGCCATGCTTTTCACTGGTAAAGCTGGTAGCATAGTTTTTCTAGTGATGCTTTAAAGGTCCCTGTGAAGATATCATTAGTGTACAAGTGATATATTTACTGTGGTGCTAAACTTTTATGAATAGTTTTTACTATATTTTATGGCCTGTATCTGATGTCTTCAATGTCTTGTGGCTGTTATTGGCTAATTCTTCTTTTAGGAGAGCTGTGCCCGAATTCTGTTGTATCGAGGAGCCAATAAGGACACAAAGAATAACAGTGGGCAGACCCCCTTCCAGGTAATTATTAGACTGTCACTTGCACGTTATTGTTTGGGTTTGTTTTTAAACGCTCTGCATATTAACAGCTGAAAGGAGTAGTTCGCTTTAAAAAAAAACTTTTGCTGATAATTTACTCACCCCATGTCATCCAAGATGTCCACGTTTTTCTTTCTTCAGTCGAAAAAAGAAATTAAGGTTTTTGATGAAAACATTCCATGATTTTTTCCATATAATGGACTTCATTGGGAACCAAACGGTTCAAGGTCCAAATGAGAGATTCAGTGCAGCTTCAAAGGGCTTTAAACGACACCAGGCGATGAATAAGGGTCTTATCTGGGATCCTTCGAGTCATGACTTCGAAAAAAGATTTGTTCTTTTTGATGAACGGGTTTGAACAGGAGAGTCACGAACGCTCATCACAGAACAGAGCAAGGTGAGCATTTGTGCTTATAAAACTTAAACTTTTTTATTTTTTTTAAATGACCGATCGTTCGCTAGATAAGACCCTTATTCATCGTCTGGTGTCGTTTAAAGCCCTTTGAAGCTGCACTGGAACTCTCATTTGGACCTTGAACCGTTTGGTTCCCATTAAAGTCCATTATATAGAGAGAATCCTGGAATGTTTTCATTAAAAACCTTAATTTCTTTTCAACTAAAGAGAGAAAGACATGGATATCTTGGAAGACATGGTAGTAAGTAAATTATCAGCGAAATTTTTTTTTAAAGTGAACTACTCCTTTAATCCAAGTAAACCAGTGGTAAAAACCCGGACACCAACAAACACTCTTCCAGCCTGATACTGTGTATATACTTAAAGTTAACTTGAAGTGAATGTATTTTTTGGATATCAAATGCATCCTTCTGGTCCTGTTAGAAAGGCAGAGATGACTCTACGTTTGCATAATAATAATACCTATAATGTGCAAGATAATATAAATGTCATAATTCTGTCGGCTTATTTAGTCCACGTGTCTGTTTGATGGCAAAACGGGTGAAACGAAAACTCTTTATTGGAGTCTTTATGATCAAAGTTTTAAAATGTGATGTTTTGTTGTGCTTGTAAACACAGATTGATTTTTGCACTTCCATCTGATGTTGCTAGTGGCACAGAATTGACACATTTCTCTTGCTGTTTTGTAGTTTGTAGAGTGTTATCGCTGAAGCATTTTTGTATGCTATGCGAGTCACAGGTGAGAGTGAAGCTGCAGCGAGCCAAAATAGTTTTACTTAACCTCAAGCCATCTCCACAGACCCAGCTGTGACTGTGATCATGCGTTGTGTTTAATATGGAGGAAAGTGGATGCGTGTGTGTGTGTTTGTTTAATATTATGTTATTCCCAAGCCTTGCGTCACTGTGCGTCATTCACAGATGCAAATATTAAGCGTGTGAGAACTTCTTTCTAGGTGGCTGTGATGTCTGGCCATTTTGAGCTGGGAGAAATCATTAAAAACCATCAAGAATCAGACGTCAGGTAAGGAGCGGAGATTTATTTTGGTTGTGCCTGTATTTTTATTCTGTGTTATATAATTGATTTGCCCTGCAAACTGTGTGACATTTGCAGCTTGATACTTTTGTCTCTCTTTAGCTGTGTAGTGATTCACACAGTCCCTAAGCAGTGTTCACTGCTCCTAATACACTCAGCAGGGGAAAAGTTAAAGTTCACTTCATTTGTGATGCTTTGCAACATCATCAAACACAGACGACACATGCATATTTATGAAGTCTATTTCGCAGGACAGTATTGGGGCTATTGGAGTGTACTTCTGTCTTTTTGCATCTCTTCTCTCTCTGTATTACCATTTCTCTCCTAATTTGATGTCAGTCCCCTTTGTGGAGTCTCCGAAGTACGCCCCCCAGAGGAGGGAGAGTTCACGTACTCTTGGATTGCCCCATCCTCACCCCTTCTTGCGAGCCAACAGTGACAACAGCATGAACGTACCAGACTGGATCGCCTTTCCCAATGCTGCTGGATCGAACATTGTCTCTGTGCAGGTCATTTGTGTGTGTGTGTTTTCCCCCACCAAAATGTGTGTATTCTACCATTCAACCTTTGAAAGGTAGTATATAATTAGTAATATAAAGTATTTTTTAATACTAATAAATATAAAAAATGTGTAAAAATGTGAAAATTATACATTTAAATTCAATAAAAAAGCTATTTATTAGCACTCCTGTTCATCTCAATGGGATTTAAGGAACTAACTGGGCCATACTAACCAGCCAAACCTTAAGATATTTTAATTGACACTGTGTGTACAGCATAGATGTTGGCACAGCCGCCCCATCCCCGCCCGCACCCTAAATTCACATAAGGATTCAGTTAGGATTATGCATTAAACATTTGAATTGTTTATTAATAAACTTGTGTTTTCTGTCATTTTTTGGTTCATTTATGAGACGTGCTCCAGTTCACGTGCCGGCGCCTGTGTTTCTTAATTATATTGTTTACTGTATTTGCTTCTTGTTTATTAATCCAGTCAATTTGTTGATGAAAACATTGATTAAAATGAAGATACAATTTAGATAAAACGAAAATTCACTTAAAACAAAACTTAATAAGCTGTCAGATTTATGTCTGACCCATTCCAAATGTTTTCCGATATATGGTGACTCAAGCACTGATGGACCAAAGAGCATTTCGACATTTACAGTAAAAACTTAAAATATAAATTCTCAGAAAATGCATTTAATACCAATATATTGAAACATTAATAAAGAAGTCCAGACATTGGAAAAATATCAGTCCACATGCGTGTTATATTTAATATGAGGGAAATAGACATAAAATCTTTAACTTTTAGGTAGCAAAATATTTTTTTGAAAATTTAACTTGACTAACGTCACTCCTAAATCATAAAATTTCACACATCCACCACACCATCCCTTTTGTGTGGAGTTTTAGTAAAAATCTTTAAATTTTAGGTATAGCTAAATATTTTGTAGTAAATCTATCATGTTAGATTACATTGAAGGTAAATTGGAGTGACCACACTGAGCTGTGCGTAACGCCCACAGACGTGAAGTGAACGAGACAGAGGCTGTCCAGTACTGACATAAACTCTGTGGTGATGCATGTACAAAACAGATTTTAACTAATCATAAAGTCAATCAGGATACATAACATAGCCTACTATAGGCTTACCTACACTTACAATATAGTTCCCACGTCCCTGGTGTACAGTATTGTTTTACTCTTTTGATTTGCACAGAATACCCATAGACTTTTGCATTGCAGAAACTTGCATTGTTACTCTACTTCTTGTATTTATGTGTATCTGTCAGGGTCTAAAGCATGGCGGCACCTTGCGTAGTTCCAGCAGTCCCAGGGGAGCACGAACCCGTTCCCCATCCCGTGGCCGAACAGGTGACAGAGACGATCGGAGCCGGCAAACGCGTGGAAGACAAGGGTGAGAGAGTAAAAAAGTACAAGGGTTAAAGCATGTCATTCAGTGAACTCTATGCCTAATTCATCATCAATATTCACATCTTCATTTCTATATAGAGGGAATGCGCGCTGACCTCACCGTCCGGTCACGTGCCTGCAGTTTCTCACAGTGAGTGGCAAAAAGATGAGAGGCTGTATATGTTTTCAGCGTGAATGCCACAAAAAACACAACACATATAAAGTGGGAAAGAGCTTTGCGATTGACTGTACAACTAGATTTGACAAAAAATCTGAGGTATATTTTTGCAGACTGCTATAGAAAGAGGAGCAAATGGATCGCTGCAATTCACAGAAACAACTGGACTCCAGTCAGCGAAAGGTGGATTTGCAGTTATCATTTTGTGTCAATATGTTGAATTTAGCTGTAAAACCATACCCATATATTTTGTATTTTTATATATATTAACAACTTATCCATTAAATATTTATCATTGCATATTCTGCATTATTGGATGTTTCTTAATAAACACTGACCAAAAAAAACCTATAAAGTTTTATGGCTTGACGATATGATGATATATAGGCTATATATAACACTGATATAAGTGATCACCCGGATTTAGACCTACATTGTATTTATATAAAGCGTTCACAGGCAAATTTGCTTTATGTTTAGGTCTATATTGCTTTTATTTCCCCGGTGTCGAAATCAGGCAAACATAAATGTCAGGCAACATGATTACTGGCTGCATGTCAATATCCATGGATCACTGGATCTTTAGTAAGTTGTAAGGAACACTATATTGAGTCCAACATTTAGTTTAAATTGATAAAATTGTTTCGTTTTAGTCGCATTTTCGCAGTTTCCCCTATTAAATCCAGTCACGCAGCAGATCTTTTGCCACTCAGTCAGGCTGAGGGGGGTTGTTCCGGTGGGAAAGTGACGTCAGTGCATTCCCTCTATAAAGACGGACACCGGACTGAGTAGAGCCGGTAAGAGTAAATGTGCATAAAAAGAATGTTAACCCTGTTGTCTGATATATGTGCCTTTGTACAGGGCGGGCTCCATCAGTAGTCAGGGCACTGCAAGCGGGCAGCGGCGGCGTCTCTACAGTGCTGTGCCCGGCCGTGTGTTTGTGGCCACCCGCTCGCACTCGGCCCCAGGGGGACCGTGAGATCAGCTTCAACAAGGGAGACAAAGTCAAAGGTGAATGTGTGTGTGTGTGTGACTCTTTGCAGACAGGAGCAATGATATACTGTCTGTCGACAAGAGTGCCATTAAGTGTGTGTTTGTTTCTGTATGTTTTTCACACAGGTGTGGATAAACGTTGTCTGTGTATGTATTCTGGTGATATGTGTTGGTATGTCAGTATATGTATGTTTGTGAGAAATGTCAACTTGCATGCAAGTTTGTGTGTGTGTGTGTTATGTTTAGATTTGTCACCATAGCTTGCATATATGCATGTCCTATCATACATTAGTAAACTTTTAAGTGATGGTGACTTTGCATGTGATTTGGGATTTAATGTGTGTGTGTTTATCAGGGGTGTCATGCATTTATGATCAAATAAATGCAGCCTTGGTGAGCATAAGAGACTTCTTTAAAAGATTTACAGACCCCAAGATTTTGAACAGTAGTAGATATAGGAATGTATAGGAATGTAATTGTATATAAATTTCTCTGGCGCAGAAAGCCAAATCCATCAGCTAGAATTAAATCTCTGATCATTTTAGGCACATAAAGATAATTGTTTGACTATAAGGGTTAGTTCACCCAAATAGGGTGATAAATGAATAAATGTAAATGTAAATTCTGTCATTAATTACTCATCCGCATGCTGTTCCAAACCCATAAGATTTTCATTCATCTTCAGAACACCAATCTTTTGATAAAATCTGAGAGATTTCTGTCCCTCTATTGACAGCTATGCAACTTAAAGTTTGATGCTTCAAAAATTTCATAAAGAGATTGTAAAGAGAAACTAATTCATGTGAATTTCTCAAACCTGTTTTTTTTAAACAAACTTTATATGATGAACAGATTGAATTTAGACTTGTACTCGCATATAAACATTGATCAGTGAACATAAACAAGCTGAACTCAACTTTCTTTTGATGCACAAGAACAAAACTCTTGCAGAGCTCAAACGTGCTACCTCATTGGTTCTTGCACGTAAAGTGAACATGCTTGAGCTTCTGTTTACCGCAACTGATGTGTGAGTTGATGAATGTTTATATGTGAATAAAAGCCTTAATTAAATCTGTCCATCATGTACTGTAAAGCGATCAAGTCTCTTCAGACATTTTGGACTAAACCGCTCAAGTCATATGGATTAGTTTTACGATCTCTTTATGAACTTTTGAAGCGTCAAAGTGTAGCTGTCCCCAAAGAGGGTCAGAAAGCTCTCAGATTTTATCAAAAAGATCTTAATTTGTGTTGCGAACGTAGAGCTTGAACCGAATATCGATTACAAATATTTGTTGGTTTTAAAATCTGATATTCCGATATATCGGCTGATGATATTATTATTAGAGCTGTCAGTTAAACGCGTTATTAACGGCATTAACGCAAAACCCATTTTAACGGCGTTAATTTTTTTATAGCACGATTAACGGTCTTTTTGTCCTAGCAAACTTTGTAGTTTTTTCACATACTTTTGCAACAGGACGCGGCATGCGTCCTGATTCCATTCAGTCGTCTCGACGCTCGTCATCCACTCAAAGCCGGCTCGCGAGCCCAAACGAGTGTGTGCGGCGTGCCTGTTGTTTTGTTTCCGGTCTAGCTAGATCCGCTTGCGTTTTGGTCGAAGAAGCAACGAAACGTCCTCGCAGCGGCGCAAGCTATGAATGGGTTTCAGAGCGGCAGCGCGAGGACGTTTTGTGCCGCACACACTCGTTTTAGCTTGCGAACCGGCCAAATAGTAACGTTATGTTTTGAGTGGATGACGAGCGCGAGACGCCAAAATGGATGCCAATGAGATTCTGAATGTAAAGTTTACTTTTAAAAAGTTGCCAAATTGTCCCATTGACAAGACCAAAGCAATCTGTATGTTTTGTCATTATGAACTGAGCTATCATCATCGCAGCACGTCCAGCCTGAAACACCACTTGATGATGGCCAAGCAAGCAAACACACACACAAACACAGATGATGCTAATTCTCCACCCCTCGTCAATATCAGGACCTCGTCAGTATTTCTTTCACCCTTTTATTGATGGACAGTGTTGCATTGTGTGAGAGATTATTTAGGCTATATATGTTAGAGTGAAATTGAACACTATTCCAATGTTATTTTCAATAATAATAATTAAAAAAAAAACATTTGCACTAAACAAGCCAATCCACTTTTCCATGTTGATAAGAGCATTAAAATGAGAAAAAAATGTAACGAAAAAGAAATCAAAAGACATTAAGAATAGATAAAAATGTGCGATTAATTAAGGAGTTAACTATGACATTAATGCGATTAATCGCGATTAAATATTTTAATCGTTTGAGCAGCACTAATTATTATTATTATTATTTTTTTTTTATTTCAGAAACGAGCAACAAAATATTAACAGATTTTCCCTAACATTAGTTATTTGTAGTTATTTATGAGTTTTAACTTAAATAATATGATAATGCATAACTGGTTCTCTCAGCCTGACTCTGGCTGGATCAGCAAGTTGCAGGATGTGTGGCGCGTATAAACACAAGCGGCAACATTCTGAATCTGAAAGATGAAGCCTACCCGAAGTGCGATAAACTGCAATCCATCTCAAATCCGCTAGAGGCCGGTCCCAAAAGGGAGCAAATATCCATAGACGTCATGTTAAAATCTCAGTTTTCACAGCATAAATTCATATGTTTACAGTTTGGTCCCATGGACTTTTATTGTAATCTTCAACATGTTCCGCGTGCCTGACAACGTGCCTGTGAGGGGTGTGAATTTTTTTTCTAACTCGTTAGTTTAGATCATATTTAGATATAAAACGTATGACAAATAAGGGCGGTTAACTTTGATTGACAGCTGATAACGGGCTGCGCCGAGTGAATTTGACGTCTCGGCCATGATCTTACACAACACATCATACCACCTCTCTATCCTTTCTAAAACTTTTGTATTTTCCAAGATTTTCCAGTATGGCGCCGCCCATACCCCTATAAACAGCCTCAAACCCGTTCTTCAGAGAGTCTATGGGTGACATCACAGACGCTTTGTCCATATTTTTTACAGTCTATGGTTATACATGAGTGTTGCCAACAGGGACGGTTTAGAGTGCCGTATGGTGGACAAACTATACAACTCCAACACTCATGACATGGTTGAAGCGCGTTCGTCCGTTTTTATTTTATTTTTGAAATATTCATTAATCGGCCATTATAACTGCCGATAGCGATATTTTAGAAAATGCCAAATATCGGCTGATAATATCGGCCTGTCGATATATAGGTCTGGCTCTATGCGAACGAAAGTCTTACTGATTTGGAACAACATGAGGGTGAGTAATTATTGACAGAGTTTTCATTTTTGGTTGACCTAATTTCAAATACTCTGTCTAGACAAAGATAGAAATTCTGCCCAAAATTTTCTGCATTGAACATGCAAAAGTCATGGAAAGTAATGGTCAAAAAGAATGTGAACCATGCTTTAGAGCCATGTATGAAAAAATGACTGGAAAAAAGTCATGAAACCGAAGAAGCCATAAAGTTTAAAGTAAATAATCGGTGGAAACTCAATTGGACGGAACAAACATAGACTCTTTAAATGAGTGATCTGTCACAGCATTTTAGATAAACATTTCATGACGCTTCTGGTCTATATACTGTATATTTGTGGCTGTACACTGTTCATATGTTTACTGCTCACACATACACACACTGTTGTTTCCCTTTTGATTCTCTCAGTGCTGAGCGTGGGTGAAGGAGGCTACTGGGAAGGGGACGGTTCGAGGGCGCACCGGCTGGTTCCCATCTGATTGCGTGGAGGAGGTGGCTCACCGCAGTACTGGAGTCTCGTTCAGGTGAGACTCGTCTCTCACATGCACACACATTTACACGCACGCTATAAGTATCAAAGAGCTACACTCGGAGCTGTCATTTTGATTGTCCCAGATGTAGTTGTAGGACAGTCGGACTGCCACAGCTTCTCTGTGATGTCAGACTTGTGAGGGAGAGCAGCTATGATGACTATTAATAGATTACAGCACTACTGGAGTGTGTGAGAGAGGCCGATTGTGCCATTTCACGCTGGCTAAACTCGCCATGGTTTGGGCCACCATGCTCTGTCAGAGCGGGAAACTTCAAGTCGGACATATGTTTCTCTGTCATGCTGTAGCCTAGTTAGACCCTCACACAAACAAACTCGTGATGATGTGGATGCGGTTGTGTTTGCGCCTTTCAGAGAGCCGCAGTGAGAGAGCCAAGCGACTCTTCCGAACATTACACCGTTGGATCTTACGACAGCTTTGACGCGCCCAGGTAAGAACAATTTTACATTTTTTATGTCGGTGATTTGCTGATGTGTTGTAATGAAGGACTTTCTGGTGAGAAGACCAGTTTAAAGGTAGTTTGTCCTGGTTTAGCTAGTGGTCTGGCATAAAATACTCACTAAAGCATAAAATACAGAATGAAATACAAAAATTGGTGGTCAAAAGAAATGTTGCCGTTTAATGTAGTTAAAAAATGTCCAAATGTAGAGATTCTTTTCTCTCAACTGTCAACAATCTAAAGAGATGTGCATTCTTATTACTGAATGAGTTTCTTTTGTGCACGTGGAGAGTTTTCTGTCGGTTGTTCTGAACTGCTGCCGTTGGCATCGACTCACCTGAGGAGGCCTTGGCACCTTTTCTCGCACTGCTGTGAGTGTGAGTGAGTGATAGACTGACAGGCAGATGGAGATGCCAATGTGATTCATGCATCACAATGTTTGCAGTCTGCGAAGCCTGTTTCAGAAATAAGATGCAAGTCTGTTATGTTAAATTAATTTCAGAATTAAATAGCTGAGGTTGACATTGAAGAATGGGACATGTGTCACTTCAATGGTTTAAGTACAGCATAATTCATTAAGTATTTAATGTAAAGCGATACATGCATTGATTGTAATTCTCAATTTAATTTGAATTACAGGTTACAGATTGGTGAGATATTCTGTATTATGTGAATCCTGCATTACTCTTGCTGAGGGTAATGACTGAAAGTGGTTTGTCCAATAGTGTGAAGGCGTTGTACGTAATTGAACAATTGTGGCATGCAAGAACTTGAGATCTTCAGAGAACGGTCAAAGCAATGTAGACACAAATCCATAGAATGTATGAGGGCTGTAGAGACCATGTCAATATCAAAACAAAGCCTGATCCTGGCCAGATAGACATTTCCAGGAAAAGGAGGACATACAGTATGCTCACACTACCTTCATTTGTTACAAACCTTAACTTTCTTTCTTCTGCGGAACAAAAAAAAAGATGTTTTGAAGAATGTTAGTTACCTAACAGTTTGAGTGACCATTGACTTCCATTGTGTTGAAACACTGAGGCATTTCTCAAGATATATTCTCAAAATGAGATTTATGTTCTTTTATGTTACTATCCATTTAAGATCCACCACAACTATTAAAAAAAAAGATTTTTAAATAAGTTAAAATTTAACATTTTAAATAAGTCTTTAATATACAGAGCCCCAAAAAGGGACTGGAAAAGGGGTTGGAAAAAGTATAAAATGGGAGGAATTGTTTTTTGTTTCTTTGCATGTTTGCAATCCCCAAAGAAACTTTGCGTTCATTCGCAAAATTTCTGCGTTCTTTCCAAGGGAATGCAAAGGTATTGTGAACAAATGCAGTTTCTTTGGAGAACGCAAAAGTTTAGCAAAACAACACAAAAGCTTTGAAATACATTTTGTCCTGCCATCTCATATTTTTTCCACCACCAAGTCTTCAACTTTTATTTATATAGCGTTTTTACAAAACAGATTGTTTCAAAGCAGCTTTACAGAAAAATAGGAAATAATGCAACAACATTTGATTCGGTTGTACAACAGATCTAGAAGAAAATAGCGTCATAGCCCAGCTTAATAAGTTCAATGATGGTTATTTTTTGTTGTAAAAAGTTTATTCATGTATTTACATGCATATAGCCTCTCTGAAGAAAACAATGATGTCATCATTCAGTTCAGTTCTCTCATAATATAATGTCAATGCAGACAGATCAATAATATTGTTGTATATTAAGTGTCCCCAACTAAGCAAGCCAAAAGCCAAAGGCAACAGTGGCAAGGAACCAAAAGTCCATCAAATGACCGAATGGAGGAAAAAAACCTTGGGAGAAACCATATAGAATTAATTCTAAATATATCTAAAGTTTTTATTTTAAGTTTTTACATCTTGCGTCTTTTGCAGCTCAAGTTAAAAATCGTGGGGTTTTTTTTTTCATTCTACTTCACAAAAACAGGTTCTGAATAGACCCCAAGTCATGAGTAATCTACTTTTGTAGCATGGTGGTTCTCATAAAATTTGATATTTACTCCATCTTCAGGGGCTTGGGAAAACAAGGGAGTCACAAGGGGAGTCCTTCATGTTGTAGCCTGGGGCAATAGAGCATCACAGTCCCGCCCACAGCCCGAGAGAGCGCTGGTGCCGGAAGTAAATTTCCCATTCATTTTTCCCATTGACATTTTGTAAAATCCATATCTAAAGAGTATTAGAGCATGTCTAAAGATAATCAGCTACGGCTGAACTCATAAGCATACAACATATCATTTCGAGTGAAAAAACGAAGAGAAAATCCCAAAAAAGTCAAAGGTACAAGCCTGTGTACATATTATCATTTCCGAGCAAAGGAACTACTCCTCCCATAAACCACCGCGCCTCACTAAAGTCGACTGAAATCCACCGTGAAAGAGCCTTTTGAGTGACTTCCAAATCTGACGACGGGCACGTGAACTTTTTCCTCCAGTGAATTTTATATAATGAATGTGCAGGGAAGCTCCTTTTCTCTCAATTTACTGAAGCTTATGCACATGCTAAAACATTGAACATCTGGCTCGCTCATTGGCTTCTATGAGCAACTGGACATCCAATGGCACGGGGCGTCTCAGAGGTGCGACCAATGAACTCAGCCCTACGTCATTACGCGATCTTCAGTCTTCACGTACCTTCGGGGTTTGAGACACTGTGATACGACTTCCACCAATAAGATGCATCACTGTGGGATTGTGGGATTGTTCAGGATTGTGGGTAATGAAGTACTTATCCAATACATCGTGAATAAAAGGCATTTATCTTAAAACAAGGTTTGTGTCCCATGATCTTTTGGCGTTTATATGAGCATATACAATCACTTAGTACAGCCGTAGCTGGTTTTAAGTCTATCATGTATGGTTACGTTTTTATGGCTTATATCCCAAATGTCAATGGAGAAATTGTATTGAATTTTTACTTCCAGCACCGGCTGTGGGCGGGACTGTGATGCTCTATAGGGTGTGTCTAAAAATATTGTCCCAGCCCCTTTGAATTTAAATGACTGCCCCATGAAACTGAAGGCTGTAATATCTGTTTTGATTACCATATTGTAATCTCATTTCTCTCTCAGTCTGTCTAGCTGTCTGTGAGCCACGTGCTGGTAAATTAACACCACTGAGCTCTTTTCATTAGCGCCTCACAGTAAACAAAGCTGCTTCATGTGATGTCATTCTGTCCCGGTTATGGAGAGAGCTTACACACACCTCATCCCAGTAGCCTGTACTACAAGGGACAATACAAGCACAACAAATTATTTACATACCAATATACACATTATAAGTCACACATGATTATTTGTTCTAGGAATCTCGCTGGTCACACGCACTTGCTCCTAAATATCCACATTGATGTTTACTCTGTTTTCTGTTTCCAAGTATATTTTCACCCCTCTATTTTTGGATTCCTCGCTCCCTTCATCCCGCTTTCACTCTCCCTTGCGCTCCCTCTCTCTCTTTTAATTCCTCCCATTTTACTCACCCCCTGCACTCTTTCATTTTCTCTCCATCACCCTCCCACCCCTGTGGTGACTCCATCTGGAGGTCAGACTATGAAGGGCACTAAAGAGGGAAGAGAGGGAGAGAGAGAAATATATGGATGAATGAATGGATGCAGAAGCATCTTGCAACTATTCACAACTATCAACTTTTTAACACCTAAGTAAGTCTTTTAACATGCAAGGGGACCCTAAGTGTATACATACTTTTACAGCATTTATTAATCTAGACTAATGTTTCTACATATTCTACAAAATGTTTACTTTTACATTTAACCCCTTAAGTGTCACGAAATCCAAGTCCCAAATCCATTACATTTTTAAAACAGTATTTTCCTATACTAAACCTAAACTAATCTTGACGAACTATATATCATTTGAAAGCTTAGAATCTCTAGTTAGTTGATTGATTTTCAAAATAGATTACAGAGGGGACGTAATTTATCAATTTGCAACAAGAATATTTTCATACTCTAAGGCGTGTTTAGACCTTTATTTTGAAATTGTGACGAACATGAAAAATCATGAAAGAAGGGTAGAGACCTGTTTGCAGAGGTGGAAAGAGTAATAAAATATGCTACTCAAGTAAAAGTACTACTACTTTAATAAAATTTTACTTAAGTACAAGTAAAAGTACTGGTCTAAAAATCTACTCAAGTAAAAGTAAAAAGTAGCTCATTTAAAATTTACTCAAAGTAAAAGTTACTGAGTTACTTTTTTAACACCGGGGTGGGGGAATCCCCGTGTGGGGTTGTAATGGTATGAGATTTTCACAGTATGATAACGTCTCAGAAAATACCATGGTTTACAGTATTAATCAATTATTAAATAAATTATTATCATCAGTTAAAATTATTACGAAAACAGGGTTTTTATTTGGTTGAACAAATGCTTTTAATTATAGTAAACTTGAAACCATTTGTTTGTTTTGTTTATTAAAATTTTAACAAAACATGTCTAATAAATCAAATTCGATAATTGATAATGACAACTTATTTTTAGCATTAATTATTTATTAAAATGTTTAAGAATTATATTGTCCTATGAAATGTATTTTATTCAGAAAATTAATGTTTCTTTGATTTAATACAAATATATTATCAAAAACGGTGGTAATCAAATGTAAATTTAAACTTGTGTCCTTTTATTTTTGGGGGAAGCGCTGCAAAAACAGATTTACTAAATTAAACCATGGACAAAAAAAATATTCCTTTAAATAATGAAATGTATTAATATTGTTGTTGTTGTTATTATTATTATTTTGAGAGGTAGGCTACGTTCTTCTGTATGCCTACAATAGTAATATATTTCTGTCATAATTTCTCATAGTGAAACCCAACTTTTATTTTGACGGGTTGTAGTGAAGACCAAAAGTGAAGAAAAGTGTAAAAAAAAACAACGTTTTTTCTCAAATAAAATTATGAAAATGCCCATTAGGCGTTCTCTCAGAGCAGCTCTGGAAATGTTCATATTCACAAATTGTTTGCGAGACGCTGAAAACACCATTGCTGTGTCCGAAATGTCCCACTCCTCACTATTTAGTGGACTATATAGTGAGCTCGCCATTTTGTAGTGCTGTCCGAATGTATAGTGATGATTATTATACCCTATATAGTCCTCTCAATGTATCCCAGAATGCATTTTGAAAAGTAGTGTACAACCATGTTTACAACCGATGGTCACTAACAAAGTCCTACACCATCATGCATTGTGCGGATCATAAAAATAAGTTATAATCATGTGTGGAGTAGTGCATTATAACAAAAACGGCCAGAAATCACTTTTAGTTTTTAAATTTTGGAGAAATAAGCTCAGTATAATGTAATGTATTTATTTTAAAAAATCTATTTAGCCCAGAGCCGACTGGGCACCAGCTGACAGGTAATGTAATCAACGGCACAGAGAGACGATCGAGTAGTGTCCGAAAGTGGTGTTTCTATTATGCTGGTGAGCTCACTATATAGTGCTCTGCTCTCTACCCCCAACATAGGGGTTAGGGAGTAGTGCTTTGAGTGGAGATTTCAGACACAGCACATGAATGTCACGCATACTTGATTATGTACTAAGTTAACTTAGTAGACAAAACGCGGCGCAGCTCAGCAGAACAAATAGGGTTATACATTTACATGCAGTATTTTTGTGCTTAAATATTCACACGATTGGATTTATTGCACAGTTCTACTTTCCATGTATCTATCCATTATTTTGCATGTTTTACGTGATGCGTTAAGTGTATAATTCCACTTTCATGACTGGATTTCTGGATTCCCTCTGCATCACGTAAGTCATTCGAAGTTATAATCGGCACATACCTTTATCTGCAGGAGGGGTAGTGTCCTATATCCTCCTTTTGCAGCCACTTTGCGTCCACATTTTTAGCAAACAAATCCTCGAGGACATAATTCGTTTCATAAGAATTCGAGCGCGATTCGTTTTCAGCTTCAGCTGGGTCTGTCTATGGGTCTGCGTCACCTTTCTTGCGCGTTTGTTCTCCCGCCTTTCAACCAATGCAGTAGTTTCCGGAGTGTGATTTTATTTTTTTTTCTCCCGTGTACTATTATTTTTTACTCAGTAACGGATATGATTTAAAATGTAGCGAAGTACAATACTTCAAACAAAATGTACTTAAGTAAAAGTAAAAGTACAGATTTTAAAAACTACTTAAAAAAGTAGAAGTACACAAAAAAACTACTCAATTACGTAACGCGAGTAAATGTAATTCGTTACTTTCCACCTCTGCCTGTTTGTTTTCATGCCAAGAGTTCAAAAGATAGCCTCCATTCAATTATTTTAGAAAAAAAGGTCTGAATTTTTTTGAAATATAAAGAAAAAAATTATAGATTCACTATTTGAGATGTGGCAGGAAGCTATAACGCACATATTTGTTTTTTTTTATGTTTCTTAGAGGTTGAATTCATATCAAAATCTGCCAAACTTATCATATTACTTCTGAATAGGATGTCTACTTCATAAATTGTATGAAAATTGTGGAAATAATTGTTCATATCACTCAAAACACATATGGAAATGGAGGCGCCCTTATATGGGCAGTAATGGAGTCTAGTTGTCATCTAGTGAAAAAGTGTGGTACTGCGCCCAAACAAAATTTCACTGAAAGCTCATTTTTTGAGATATCAACCTAAAATTTGAAACACAACTTATTCAGATTTTTGGCTTTGATTTTTTTTTTTTTTTTTAAATTTTTTTTTTGCAGTTTTAGAGTCGCCCAGGTTTTGAAAATATATATTTTATATAAAATATGAATATTTTTTTTTATATTGTACATTTTCATAAACTCAAACTTATATAACTTTTTTTTTTCATTCTAATTTATTTCACTTCTACAAAAATCTGCCAAATGTCTTCTTTAAAACGAGATCAATCTTGCGTCTATATTCCAAAGCATTCTTGAATTACAATCATTTAAGTTCGAAATGTGCATTTTCATCTATATTCAATAAGCCCCCCCCCTTATTGAATATAGATGAAAATGCACATTTTGACACTTAAGGGGTTAATACATTTTAAGGTTATTAGTTCATGTATTATCAATGAACATCAAATAACAATGAACACATTTTATATTGGTAAATTAATATGAACCTTCTCCGCTCCTTGTCTTCTTCGGTCCGTGCACACTCATTTGTGTCACAATTCCCGCGCCCTTGTCCCTGAGCGCCCTGCAGCACTCTCTTTTTCCCTTTCCAACGCACGTGATCTCTTTATAGGACAGTGATCTGTGAAATAGGGTCAAGGACGTACATTATTATTTTAGGTAAAAGTTCACCAAATGATTCCTGTGCTGTCTTCCCTAAAAATGTCCCAGCAAGTTTTCTGGCATTAAGAACACGTGTACAAATACATACTGTACTGTACAGGCACACACACACGCCTTCTGCCACTATCCACACATCCTTACCCCTCTATTCCTGCTGCTTCTCCCTCTCTTTTGCTCACTCGCGCTCTTTCTCTCTCTCACCCTCTTCATCACACACATGCTCTGAATGAACAGCGGTGTGGTGTAGTACCATGTACCATGCTGGAGGATGAGAAAGAGTGTGAGAGTTGTAGAAAGAGGAAGAATAAGGCAGTAGATTGTGGATCCAGCAATGCCGTAGAGAGCGAGAGGAGGCAGAGGGATACGGAGGGGGAGGGCAAAGAGGACCAACATCGACATCCAACGAAAGAGGCTTTGACAGAGATGATGTGAGTTTTTGCTTTCTCTCCCCTTTAGCTTACTCTTTCTCTTTGTTCATGTCTCTCTCTTCCCGGTTCTCTCATCCCTGACCGTTTTCTTCCCGAGCGATGGAGATGTGCGGCTGTGTTTCCCTCTTTTTCATTTCCTTGCTCCCTCTCCTCCTGCATTCATAGGTTCCGCTTTGTTTACAGACATTGTTAAAGGAGGGGGAGGTGACAAGGGTAGGGGGAGGGTCTTTCTCTACCTTCTTACGTTTGCGTTGCTCCAGTGGGTACATTGTGTGTTTGAGTTTTAAATGGATTGTTCACACTAAAATGATGATTCTGTCATTATGTATTCGCCATCATGTTTTTAAGAAACCCCATGAGAAGTTTAGCAAAATGTCTGAGGTGCATGCTTCCAAGTGAATAGGGACTCTACACTGTAAAAAGTGGTAACCTAAAATTGTTACATTAAAGATATTGCGTCCTGATTTAATCCCAAAACCGTTTTTTAGGTAGGTATTTTGGTTGATTCTGCGATATTTATTAATGTTTTGACTTGGATAAAACCAGTTAATTTAAATTAACTTACGTTTTGTTTTCAGTTTATGGCCCTGGTTCTCAATCATGGGGCCAAGGGCCACTAAATGACATCAGCTAACCTTTAAAGAGTCATATGACAGTAAATCAGCTAAAACATGGTACTTTGTATTTTCATTCACCTACTAACCAATTGTTTGCGCTCTTTGATGAACCAGGATTCCCACAGTCTCAAAAAACCTGGATATATGAGTAGCCTAATTTTAAAAGTGTGATTTCTTGACCTGGAAAAGTGACATCAATTTAACCAAAAATATTTAATATTCAAAATATCAAAAATATTTGATCAGGTAGAAATTGCAAGTACAAAATATTTTATCTTTATTCAATAAATCATAAACCAACTGGAAAAATCATGAAAATTAATGGGAACCCTGAAGAACAAGCTCTTAAAACTTCTTAGATCTTGCAGTTTTGTTTGCAGAAACTAGAAGTGTTGGCTCTTTGAATAATGTTGGATAAAGTCCAAAAGGTTGAAAACACTGCGCAGGGACTGTCAAGCTCAAAACTCCATTAAATGTGCACTACTTTCAAAGTCATCTGATGCCATATTTACATATACAGCTCTCTGAGTGTTTGGCATGGTAAGGTTGAGCGAATATGAGAAATTTCTTTACTGTCCTAGTATGTCAGAAATCCATTTAAAGGTATGCATCCTGTTTATTGCAAGGGCTTCATCAGTATGCTGTTTGAGCACTGTTGGGACAAATCTGTACCATTTGCTTTACAGGAGTCACATACTTTCTATTACTATTTATCTATGCCTACTTGTGTGTTCTAACATAACTGTCTTGTTTGGTCTGACAGCTTATAAACTGAATCGAAAGGTGATGAACTTAATAGAGAGTAGTTCTATCCTGATGTACAATCTAGGCACAATTGCTAAAACATGCATTAAGGAGAATGTTCTTCTCCTCCCCCTCTTGATCACCAATCATTTGCCATATCTTTTGGTGTCCTGTCAGTTGGCTTTGGTGTTGGTATTCCTCGCATGTGGTATTCCTCGCATATAAGCAATGCTTAGCTCAGGGTATAAGAAGGAAAGATAACTGTTGGTTGGAGAGAAAGGCTTTAACCCTGCCATTGTTGACACTATTTTCTGTATATTTAAACTTGTTAAGCTTCATAATAAATAACTTTGCCTGCTTTAAACGCTTTAAGAATCTATCCTTGTACACTGATAATGTTGAAAGCTAAAGTGATCGTAACTTTTGTTATTTAAGAATTCAAGTTAAATGCTATGTTTTATCAGTTCTAAGCATTTTAGCTTTAAAGAATTATAGGTTAAAGAATAACAAAAACTTTTCAGAGTCAGATTAATTATATTGGAGTCAGATAAATAACTGAATTATGCACGTCATCCTTCAACTGCTTTTTATTTGGTTTATTGGTTCAAAATAGCTGCGTAATCTTCTAGCCTTACATGGATGTGATGATGTTGATATGCTGCTGTTGGCTATTACTGCTGCTTGAGAGTGCGACTGTCAGTACATACACGACATGTATGCTGTAAGCAAGTGTTGCTGCTGTACAATATGTATTATCCATAGCAGATCTAGGCGGAGCTGGGGAAGGTGGAGGGTTTCTGAAAGCGTGCTGCACTTCTACAGCAAATGCTGATCAAGTATTTGAAGGTTGAGCATCAAGCTCATTGGCTATTGATACACCAGAAACCGATCAGCTGTGCCCTACAGAAAATGATAGCTATGGTCAACGTTCACTTTCATTGTATGGGGGAGGAGAGAAGGGCAGAAAGGGACAGAGTGCGATAGATGTGGGAGGACAAGACAGAGAAGAGGAAGGAACAAAGGTCAGATGGACAGAAGGCAGAAAAGGAAGCAGATGGGTGTGGAAGTGTGTACATCTGCCATGGTGCAGAGACAGGAACAGAGCAACAAGTTAGAAGGGCAAAAATACACCACAGAAAAGAGCAATACCCACTTTAAGAGCCAGTAAGAAGAGTTAGAGATAAACAGGTAGTGTAAATAAATAGATCCACTTGGCTCTATCCAGTGAGATTATTATTAATCTCTCTTACCCTTTTTGCTCGTGTGACAGTGATTACTCAACTGTGTACCAATAGTAGCATGTGAGAGCTAATGCCGCTGCCCATGGTCTTCTTATTAACCTGATTATCAGAGACTCTCGGACCATTACAAACATTGAGCTCAGTAACACCAATGACTTTTAGACAGTCAATTCATTTTATGTAATTATGTGAATTATTTTATTCAATTATTATTATAAATCATGCTTAACTCTGCACAAAATACTTTTTGTGTTCTTTTATACATTTAAAGCTTAACATCTTAATTAGACAATGCCTTTCATTGTTGTAGGTTTTACAGTAACTTTTTTCATAAATGCTTTTGGAGAACATTTTGGAATGTAACTTCAATCCTATTTCTTATTGTTAATTATTGCAGCAGTTTTGAATTTTGTGGCTTAAAATTATGTTATAAACAAAAGTATTTTTGTTTTGTTAATGTTTTGCCAAGACATGATCTATTTTAAAATAATCTGTTTAAAATGTAAATTATATGTAAATAGAAAGGTATTTTTAAGACTTCATTTCAAATCATTACAAAGCATACTTACAGGTGACATTTTTGACAAATATAATGAAGAAAGGTGAAATTAAAAATATTTATAATGTTACAAAAGATTTCTTTGTAATGTTACATTTTACAGTTACTAAAAGATTATTCAAAATTGATAGTAATAAGAACTGTTTCCTGAGCACCAAAACGGCATATTATAATGAATTCTGAAGGATCATGTTACACTAAAGACTGGAGTAATGATGCCGAAAATTTAGCTTTGTCATCACAGACATACACTCACCTAAAGGATTATTAGGAATAGGAGCATTATACTAATACTGTGTTTGACCCCCTTTCACCTTCAGAACTGCCTAAATTCTACATGACTTAAAGAGAACTCGCAAATTAACCTTTGGTCTAATTACACATTGTTACCTAGTAGTCAACCGTTATCTGAGATTTGTTTTCATGATTGCCAAATGTAAATAGTTTTATCTATAAAAACAGTTTAGCCTATAATGCTAGTATAACGCTAGTATAAAGTGTGCTAAGAAAACATAATTACACACCCCACACCATTACACCACCACCACCAGCCTGCACAGTGGTAACCAGGCTTGATGGATCCATGTTCTCATTCTGTTTACATCAAATTCTGACTCTACCATCTGAACGTCTCAACAGAAATCGAGACTCTTTAGATTAGGCAACATTTTTACAGTCTTCAACTGTTCAATTTTGGAGAGCTTTTGCAAATTGTAGCCTCTTTTTTCCTATTTGTAGTGGAGATGAGTGGTACCCGGTGGGTCTTCTGCTGTTGTAGCCCATCCGCCTCAGAGGTTGTGCGTGTTGTGGCTTCACAAATGCTTTGCTGCATACCTCGGTTGTAAACGAGTGGTTATTTCAGTCAAAGTTGCTCTTCTATCAGCTTGAATCAGTCGGTCCATTCTCCTTTGACCTCCAGCATCAACAAGGCATTTTCGCCATCGGACTGCCGCATACTGGATGTTTTTCCCTTTTTCACACCATTCTTTGTAAACCCTAGAAATGGTTGTGTGTGAAAATCCAAGTAACTGAGCAGATTGTGAAATACTCAGATCAGCCCGCCTGGCACCAACAACCATCACACTCAAAATTGCTTAAATCACCTTTCTTTCCCATTCTGACATTCAGTTTGGAGTTCAGGAGATTGTCTTGACCAGGACCACACCCCTAAATGCATTGAAGCAACTGCCCTATGATTGGTTGATTAGATAATTGCATTAATGAGAAATTGAACAGGTGTTCCTAATAATCCTTTAGGTGAGTGTATATAACATTTGAAAATATAACTAGAAAACAGACTGCTGTATTACATGTAAATCAGTGTGCATTTAATCCAAAGATTGTGAATCAGGTGTGGCCGCAGGGAATGTCTTCCGTGTGTGAAAAATCCACCTGTGAAATAAAAAAACAAATGTTCATTCAGAAGCTTGTGATATTGATGATGTAATAAGCGGATGTTGGTTCAGAGCTGTAGTGCTCCACGGCTACCAGACAAGAGCACTAGAGAGTGCTCCATCTCTCTTTCTCTCTTGTGCAGTTTCCTGTCTCTCTCTATCTCTCAAACGCTGCTGCCAGTTTTATGAATGGGAAAACAGTGACTAGTGGAGGCAGTGATAGAAACAGCTCTGTTCAACTCACATGGGTGCTGAAGAAGAGGAAGAGGCAGATGTGTACATGAGGAGTAAAGAGAGAGACAGATGTGTGTGTGTGTGTGACTGGTATCTTGCCCTGGTGAAACTGGTGCTTGGCATTTCAATTGCACCTTCCCAACGGTTTGACCCTCCTATACTGTAGGCATCTGGTGTGCGTATGCACGCATTAGGCATGTGCCGTTTTTTCCCTACATTAGCAGGACGCCTTTGACCGGTACATGCAGGTTTTTTTTCGGCATCTCACGCCCTGAGTGTTGTTGCGTTTTTGAGGTGCAATGACGAAAAATGCTTCTCGAGGCACCTGCGTTTCTTTCCAAGTTTTATTAAAATGCAAAAATGTGTCCTGTGTGAACGGCCCCTTTAGCATCCTTTACATTCAATGCATGCATTAGCTAATCAGCAAACAAACTCAGTCACCTCAAGCTCCTCTCTCTCTCTCTCCCTCTCCCTCTGTGTCCCTTCATCAAATTACATCATTTCTGTCCTCTTTCATGCTAAACCATGTCTTCCAAGCACACACTCTCTCTCTGTCCCTCTATCTCGCCCTCCCTCCCTCTCTTTCTCCTTGCCTCGCTCACTCTCCCTCCTCCTCTGTCGCAGTCACAGTGAACCATCGCTCTCTCTCTCTCTCTCGCTCTCTCTCTCTCCGTCTTAAGTATGAAAGGGTTGGGAGAGAGCTAGGCCCTGCGTTCTCACTCTCTCCGTCTCTCTCTCCTCCTCTCCTCCCCTCGCACGGCTCTCGCTCGCTGTTCTCTGGCTGGAAGAGGAGCTGCAGGAGGAGGTGGAGGTGGAGGAGGAGGAGGAGGAGGGGGGAAATGGCGAGTGAGAGGATGCGGAGAGGAGGATCTCTCTCTCTCCCTCTCCCTCTCGTCGTCCTGGCCACGCGTAGGCCCTATGAATCGCAGCGTCTGGTTCATTTACAGGGTACTGGCTGTTTTCATGTTTTCTCGCGGCTGGGGGGGAGGGAGGTGGGCTCCGAGAGAGCGCCGCATGTGTGCGAGGAACGAGCCTGAGTGATGGAGTGGATTCGACAGGCAGGGATGTGTTGCAATGCGTGCGTGTGTGTGCACGTTCAGACGTGTGCGTGTATGTGCGGAAGAGCGAGCGCATTAGCCAGCGTAACGCATCTCCACTGCTGCATGCATGCTTGTGCGTGTGTGTGTGTGTCTGTGTGAATCGCAGCTTCTGTCTCTCTGTTAACGGCCGCAGAAAACAATGTCTGCCTCCAGCTAGATAGAGCCGCTGCTCTGATGGACAGAATGCTAAACCGGTGTGTGTTTGTGTGTGTGTGGGATGGAGAGAGGATGTGCTGGGCTCTATTAGCTGCTGATTTAGAGGAGTTCAGCTTCACTGGAAGGGATTGATGCTGTTGGGTTTTCTACTGTGACTGTGTATCATGCACACTGTGTATGATTTGCATGTGTACATTTGAGGAATTAAGAATGATTGCTCACGAGGGGACTTTTGCGGTAACCCTGCTGCATGTGTTTAGTTGGATGTGGTGCTGATGATCTTGTACAGTGTCCGTTCATTTTCCGTTTCGGCATGTTCAGTGATGTTATCATGTGGTGGGTCTTATTAGACCTGTCTTTGGTTAAAACTCCCAAAGTTCAACAAAGACAACCGTTCTTAATCATGTGGTGTTTACGGATGCCTGCAAGATAGTTTGCAAGTGTTGTTTTGTCACCTTGTTGATTGTGTAGCGTCATTGAGATTGTAGGCTTCTGTAGTTAGAGATGCGGCCACTATATTAACTGTGTCTGTATCACTTCATAGGAGAACTTAATGCCCAAAGAGAAGAGGGAGAGATGTGTGTGGCAGAGACATTCAGCAGGTTGTGAGATGTCTGTAACTTTAAAAAGGATATGCCAACTTGAAGCGAGACCATCGCTTTCTGCACATCTATTCATTCCTGGCTTGTCTTCGATCTGGGGAGGGATGAGTGGGTGATATGGAGAATGGCCACCATTGGCATCCCTCTGTGCAGGCGCGATGGAAGATATGTGAGGAGGAGTGCGGACGGACTATTGGAGAGAAGAGAGGACTGAGATAGAAAGCAGGGTAGGAGGTGACACACAGAGGAGTTACTGAAAGAGTTCACAGGGAGATATGAGTGACCCCTGGCTTCAGGTTCTTGTTCTTTTAGAGGGTTCACTGAAAGCTTTTACATTACGGCTTTAAGATGGAGACCATCAGTACCCTAGAGAGAGAGAGAGAGAGAGAGAGAGAGAGAGAGAGAGAGAGAGAGAGAATGAACAGATGGAGTTGGTTGAGGGCTGAGCCTGTGTGGCTATCAGCATGTGGGTACAGTATGGTACAGTTGAAACAATATCTCAGCAGCACCTGATTGGCATTGGACACACACGAGCAATCACACAGGGTTGTATTGCAAGGAAACATGCAAAGTGGCACGTTCACCCCTTCAAGATACTGTATTTTAAAGATAAATTTTCCAAATAATCTAATAAATTAGCCTGACTTCGTCATACTCATTTCTAATAAGAAAATGAGTCTGATACCGCTCCGTTTGGCTTTGATTATCGTGTCTTAACCGAACTAGGAAAAAAAAACTCTGCACTCAATTGGATAGTCGGTAGACCTACAACCAATCAGAGCAACGCAGTAAGTCAACTACTTTGCATAGCGCAGTTTTCAACTACAGAACTTACTTATTTTAAAGTTAAATAACGAGTGTTGCTTCTTTTACTTACTTTCTCAATGAGTGCGACCAAAGCAGAAACCACAACGACCACAGGCTTTTCATTACGTCCCGTCTTCTTAGCGACCGTCAGAGCCAGCCGATAAGTTACACTTTTCCCGAATCATGTTGGAAGGACGCCAAAAATATCTTTCCGATCGACAAATGCCTTGATTCCAGTTCTCTGTTTGTCTATTAAAATTAATGCACTGTCGATTTATTTCACAACAGACGCGACAGCGGAATCTATACATCTCAATTCTCCAGCTGCAGTCATCTCTGAGGGAGACCAGTAAGCGCTCTTTGATAACGTGATGATTACGTCCTTGCAGATCACCTGTCCATCATCGTTTAAAGCCCGCCCTGGCAATTTGATTGGCCCGTTCACTCTTGCCTGATCATAATTACTCCTTAATGGATCGAGTCCAGAGCCGAACTTCCAACCAAAATATTTTGTGGGCGGAGTTTCGGACTGGCATCCAGGCCACCAATAAATAATTAAATCTAAATAAGCTTTACAGATCTTTATTGGAAAGGGTTTAAACAATGTTTTTCATGCTTGTTCAATGAACCATAAACAGCTATTGCACATGCACCTGTGGAACAGTCACTAAAGCCTGGTTTCATGGACAGGTTTTAGATTAAACCAAGATTAAGATCTTAGTTTAATTGGAGCATTTAAGTAGCTTTTTAAATGTGCCTAAGTAAGAAAAAAATACAGATGTGCTTCTTGAGACTAAACGGTGTTGCTTTCATTTAAAACAGCTCAAACATGCATTTTAGTCTGAGACTAGGCCTAAGCCTTGTCTGTGAAACCGGCCATATCAGTTTACATTTCAGTAGTAGACAATTGAGGTCACAGTTACAATAAGTTACACAGTTGCAAGGCAGTAGAGAGACCTTTCTACGGTCTCTGAAAAACACCATGAGGAAGATACCCAGGGTCCCTGAAATGCTGCATGGACATGCTATAGACCTGCTTCAGGAGGCATGGGGACTGCAGATGTGCAGTAAACTGAGCAATAACCTGCAATGTCTGTCATGTAAGACAGTCCTACAGGGAGACAGGAAGGACAGCTGATTGTCCTTGCAGTGCCAAACCACGTGTAACCATGTGTTGCCCCAGACGTGTGAACTTGCAAATCTGCTGCAGTCCATGAGGATGAGATGCACTAAGCAGCTGTTGGTCACACCACATACCGACTGCTACTTTTGATACTGGGGCTTGATATTGATACACTTGCTTTTGAAATATGAGTCAGTAACCAGTTTATTTGGACCAGCTATATCCTCAGAATCACAACCTGGAAGTATGAATAATTACTGATGTATATATTTTCTTTTGTGCTTTTAAATTGTGTACGTTTCCGGCAAATTCATGTTTTTACCGTCTTACTGGAATACTTCTGCTAATCAGCCGTGGGCCTCTATTACCTAAAACTGCCAATTAATGCAGATTTTCTCTCGTTCCAATACTTTGAGTAAATATGAAGGATGGAACAAGATTTGTTTAAAAACATTTGTTAGATCAGTCATTCGCGCTGAGTACTGGGCAAACATATGCGCTGTTATTGAGACCATGTGCACCACAATACATTTGAAATATGATTTGTTG
Source organism: Hybognathus amarus (assembly GCA_030378365.1). Classification (NCBI taxonomy): domain Eukaryota; kingdom Metazoa; phylum Chordata; class Actinopteri; order Cypriniformes; family Leuciscidae; genus Hybognathus; species Hybognathus amarus. The sequence goes on from JAQIUQ010005369.1 coordinate 33,863, forward strand.
ATGCACACACTCTTGGTAATGCTAATGTTGAGGATAGTTGCAACATCTTATAATGTACCTCATTAGTAGCATATGACTGAGAAACATCCTGCTCAAGTCATCCTTGCGATGGATGTTCGGGTTGAATAACTAATTCTTCCTATGTATTATCATTGAACTCGATACTCAGATTGATATTGTAAAATCGACGTCATCATTACTGTCTTTACAGTGAGTACAATCGCTGAGGACTGAGGAAGCCTCCTGAGCTGAAAACAGTTATGGTGATAGCGTCTGCTTCCGACCTGCTGGAATCACAACAGACTGAGCCATCTGGCCAATCAGAGCAGAGCAGGCTCACGGGACAGAGGAATTTAGAGAGATTGATTAATCCATGAGTTGTTTGAGAATCATTCAATAATGTGGTGATGTGCAATATTTATTATGAGAAAATTAAAGGTTTTTTTTTTTTTGTAAACTTTTCATAGGAGACCTCCTAAACAAAATTAGGAACCATTAAAATAGCATAATATAGGGGCACTTTAAAATATAAAACCACAATTCAAGCCATATGAACTTCCGTTGTTTTCAACCCAGGTCAGCCAATGGCATTCTATGAGAGTGAGTTAAATACACTCACATGTTCAGTGCATTTACTAATATATGTGCTTGTACATGATAATATATGTACACACCTGCAGCAAGTTTGGAGCTGTATAGCATGAAGGAAGTATTTCTGATGCCATTTATCAGAGCTCCAGCACATGATTCATGAAATCACTGGCCATATGACTCATGGACAGATACACTGTTGGACAAACAACCATACTGACTCACTAACACAATAACTGACTCATCTCAAATCCCTGAAACCTATACCATCCTAGTATCAGCAGCATAACTGACTACTGACTTCACATATTCACAGATATATCAGACCAGTGACTGAATGAAAGTGAGGTTTTAATGAATAGCAGCAGCAGCATGCAAACAGAGGGCCGTGGAGGCGGCGCGAGGCCGAGTGGCGTGTGTGTGTGTGTGTGTGTGTGTGTGTGTGTATATATATATATATATATATATATATATATATATATATATATATATATATGAAGAGTTCAGATGCGAAAAGCCTCTAAATGCCATTTGAAATTTCCTTCTAAAATGACCATTTATATCAAGCTTGTATATTTAAGTTCAGTAATTTCACTTAAATGACAATTAATAGGTAATCTTCATTGCCATTTCAGTGAAATTACTGAACTTTAATATACAAGCTTGATAAAGATGATCATTTTAGAAGAAAATTTCAAATGGCACTTAGAGGCTTTTGCATCTGAAACTCTTCATATATATATATATATATATATATATATATATATATATATACATACAGGGCTGTTGAATTCTTGATTCTGATTGGTTGAGAACGTTCTAAAGGTGTGCCAATTATTTCAGGGAGCACGACGGCTAAAGTAGTTTCAGGCAAGTTTGAACCGACATTACAGTTCCATATCACTGCCGGGACAGACTAGTTTAGGCCTACGCCAGTTATGAATAATACTTCTGACTGATCATGCCCCAACGCGACGTTCAGCACAGCAGCGCGTTCAGTCTGTGTTCACTCAGATGGTAAGACCTGCTATACTACTACAGTCGATGGAAACAGTCGGTCTTCGAATATTTCAGTGAATTGTAAGTGTGTCCCCATCATTACATTAGTCTGCTATCAGTGACTCAAACCTCCGTTACTACTACCTCTAAAATGACATTTTGGAATTAGCAACGGAGGCATGGGATTAGATGCGTAAGAAATTAGTCCTACATACAAGAGCGCTTTAATGTCAAAAACTTGACAAACGTCTTGATATGAATCATTTGAACAATGTTTTTAGGTGTGGTAACTGTAGTATAAGCGGAATAATTGACTTCAGGCCGTTGAATTATTCGAAAAATAATGCACACCCGAGGTGTAACGGCCACTCCGCTTACGTCGTGACCGCATTATTTTCTAATTATTGGCTTCTAATATTCCTTGCGTGCCTGTCGTCGATGTGTGTCGTGTGTGTATATATATATATATATATATGAGATAAAAAAAAAACAACAACATAAGTCCAGGCCTGTCTTCTCTCTGAATCTTCCGAATCGTCGCTCCTTTGCTTGTGCTTCTGCTCCTTCGTGAGGGATACGAGATTGGTGCATCGCGCAAGTGTCGCCTATCAGCAATCACGCCACCGGATAAACACATTTATCTCTCTTTCAATTCCCCACCATCAAAATGGCTGTTTATTTATTTACTTGCACATATAATTGTTTTTAAATATATATATATATGTATATATATATGTATGTATGTGTGTGTAGTAGATTGTTTGTTAATATAAAAAGATCATAATGTAAACACACACACATACATATGTGTGTGTATGCAATGCAAATATCTGCAAACCTTTTACTATTCAGAGCAAACAGTCCTTTGCCTAAATATAGATGGCATCTCAGACATAACAACCGGGCATTTTCCATTTTTTATATTCTTGCTGTGACCAGTTATGTACTTGGCCCAGCATAATCTGGTTTGCTTTTGAGAACATTATGCTTGGGCGTGTTGCTGAGATCCCTTGAAGGTGAACATTGGTATGACTAATTCTGTTCAATATGGCTGCCAAGTGTGTGTACTGTACCACTCACTGCATGTCTACATATTAGTCTGGCTATTTCCTATATCTAGTTCTGTCCGTTGCTTAGGCAACCGCCAACATGTACTTGCAGTGCCCATTGCGCATGTGAACATCACTTAGAAGATCTGCAGCCTTTTTCCCAGCTACACAACTGTGAGATTGTGTTATTAATGTGAGTGGAGCTTGTCCTGCCCGTCCACTGCTGTGTTACGTTTGAGCTACATTCAAGATTGGCATAATGTTGTGAAGGTTTGTCCAATGGATGAACTTCAGACAGCCTTCAAATCAAGCCACGCTTGATTGGTTTCCCGCCAAATTGTTCTTGTTATGCTGTTTAGAGAATAGAATCACTATGCTAGGGTCTGACCTGTTGTTGTGTTTTTCATTGACTTTGGTCTGTCCCGCTAGTCCCTCTCCCTCTGGTCCTCGAGGCAATGAGAGAAAACTGTTGGATAAGTCTCCTGAACATAGAGCTAAAGGATGGGATCTGTGTGTCTGAACTGCGGAGCCAGTCAGAGGGCTCGGCTGTGAATGGAAACCAGTGGGACAGAACTATGAGTATTTTAGCTATGAGCAGGAAGTGTGCTGCTACCAACATGTTTAAACTCCCTGTATTATATTTAGTGTTCAGGAGTCCCTAGTGTCGGAATTAAACTCCAGGACAGGAATCGACTACCAGTATTGATTCTGTATTCTTTTTTTAAGACGTAAGGTGTGTTCATGTTATTTTTTTACAGTCTATGGTTCGACATCGGCTGCTGGCTGGATGTAACTGATTGGCGAAGAGGTGCCGCGTGCAGGAGCTAAAAATGGAGAAATTATGTTGAACAATTGTGCTTCTCGTTGTAACACTCTCGCTGTGTTTGCGTGCGATGACAGCTGAAGTGAAATAAATCCAATGTTTGTCAAATACACAAGACGTTTAAGATATTTTCTGTTTAATACTTTCATCAGCCTACTGCTTTAATACAACTTAATACCTACTGCTTAATACATCTGTTTGTACAAAAAAAGTTTAAAAAAATAAGTCTATATCAATGAAGTTGATCAATGAAAACAAGTTTTGTTTTGATAAACATGACACAATATTATTTTTATTCATAAAGATAATTTAATTTTAAAATGACTTGTTTTGCATTAATAAGTGTGTTAGCTAATAATATTACGTTTATTTTTTTAGAAATGCATATATGACTGTAAAGCAGTTGAGATGCAAATCAAATGATCTTTTACCAACAACAGTTACATGCAAAAAACTTTTTTTTTATAAAGAACAATTTAATATGTTAATATTTGGTCATCACATTGAAAATAACATTTAAATAGGATACATATGATTATACTGTATATTATTATTATTATTATTAAATTATATATATATAATATATTATTTAGAGTTTGAGTACTGGAAAAAGTGTGAAGCTATTTATTGAGACAGTTACACCATTTTTCTTTCTTTTTTTTTTTTTTTGGTTCCAATAAATTTAAAATCTAATACCAAAGCAGTTTTTAAATAAACAGGTCCATGTAAGACAGAGAAATGTTTTAACCAACTTCTGCATTTTAAATGATGATAAAACTAATTATATAAATTTTTATCCTGTGTAACAATGAAAATGTCATGGTTTTTTTTAAGGTCTATAGTTTATACACTGTACTCTGCTTTTCTCTGGCTGGCCCCCTGACCCTCCTTCTGCCTCCTCCTCCACTCAATGGCTTATTCAGGAATTAAGTGTTTTCCTGATGCTTCCTGATATTATTTATCATCTCTTCTCTGTTCTCTTCTATTGCAATCTCTCTATCCTTTCTTTCTTTCTTTCTTTCTTTCTTTCTTTCTTTCTTTCTTTCTTTCTTTCTTTCTTTCTTTCTTTCTTTCTTTCTTTCTTTTCTTTCTTTTTCTTTCTTTCTTTCTTTCTAAGTGTAGTAGCTGATAATATTACGTTTCTTCTACGTTTCTAAGGATTCTTCTTTCTTAAGTGTCATAGCTAATAATGCTTACGTTTCTTCTACGTTTCTAAGGATTCTTTCTTTCTTTCTTTTAGTGACTACATAATCAAGGAGAAGACGGTCCTCCTGCAGAAAAAAGACAATGAGGGTTTTGGCTTTGTCCTGAGAGGAGCCAAGGGTAAGAGCAGGGGGCCTATCCTAGCTTTTGCAGGGTTTCCTAAAGCTTGAACCCTCCAGAGAAAGTCAAAATTTAAAAGCATATTTACACTCACCTTAAGGATTATTAATCTCCGAGTAGGAACACCATACTAAAACTGTGTTTGACCCCCTTTCGCCTACTGCCTTAATATTATGTGGCATTGATTCAACAAGGTGCTGAAAGCATTCTTTAGAAATGTTGGGCCATATTGATAAGATAGCATCTTGCACTTGATGGAGATTTGTGGGATGCACATCCAGGGCACAAAGCTCCCGTTCCACCACATCCCAAAGATGCTCTCTTGGGTTGAGATCTGGTGACTGTGGTTGTCATTTTAGTACAGTGAACTCATTGTCATGTTCAAGACAACAATTTGAAATGATTCGGAGCTTTGGGACATGGTGCATTATCATGCTGGAAGTAGCCGTCAGAGGATGGGTACATGGTGGCCATAAGGGATGGACATGGTCAGAGACAATGCTCAGGTCTGGCCGTGGCATTTGAACAGATGCACAATTGGCAGTAAGGGACCTAAAGTGTGCCAGAGAAACATCCCCCACACCATTACACCACCACCACCAGCCTGCACAGTGGTAACAAGGCATGATGGATGCCATGTTCTCGTTCTGTTTACGCCAAATTCTGACTCTACCATCTGAATGTCTCAACAGAAATCGTGACTCAACAGACCAGGCAACATTTTCCCAGTCTTTAACTGTCCAATTTTTGGTGAGCTTTTTCCTATTTTGCAGTGGAGATGAGTGGTACCCAGTGGGGTCTTCTGCTGTTGTAGCCCATCCGCCTCAAGGTTGTGCGTCTTGTGGCTTCACAAAATGCTTTGCTGCATACCTCGGTTGTAACGAGCGGTTATTTCAGTCAAAGTTGCTCTTCTATCAGCTTGAATCAGTCGGCCCATTCTTCCTCTGACCTCTAACATCAACAAGGCACTTTCGCGCCACAGGACTGCTGCACACTGGATGTTTTTTCCTCTTCACACCATTCTTTGTAAACCCTAGAAATGGTTGTGTGTGTAAAATCCCAGTAACCGAGCAGATTGTGAAATATCAGATCAGCCCGTCTGGCACCAACAACCATGCCACACTCAAAATTGTTAAATCACCTTTCTTTCCCATTCTGACATTCAGTTTGGAGTTCATGAGATTGTCTTGACCAGGACCACACCTTAAATGTGTTGAAGCTACTGCCATGTGATTGGTTGATTAGATAATTGCATTAATGGGAAATTAAACTGGTGTTCCTAGTAATCCTTTAGGTGAGTGTGTGTGTGTGTGTGTGTGTGTGTGTGTGTGTGTATATATATATATATATATATATATATATATATATATATATATATATATATATATATATATATATATATATATATATATATTATATATATATATATATATATATATATATATATATATATATATATATATATATATATATATATATATATATATAATGTTTCAGCGTTTTATTAGCCACAAATTTACATATTATAATTTTGCTATTGTGCACCTAAATTTAGTTCATTATATATTTACACTAACATGATCACAATATATCAAACACTACATCAAATAACGTTTTCATTTAAAACAACTTTTAATATTATTAATATTGATGGGTTGTTGTTGTGGGAAAACACAATTGGGTTGTGTCTGACATTAACCACAGCTGACTGTGCAAAAAGTATTAACAAAAATTATTTTGATTAGTCGACCCCTGAAAGTCATTGAATAATTCACACACTGCATTAAATGGGGCACATCAACTTTTGTTCTTTTGCTCTCTCTCTCACTCTCATCTTCTCACTCTCACTCTCACTCTCACTTCACTCTCCACTCTCTCTCTCTCTCTCTCTCTACTCTCACTCTCTCTCTCTCTCTCTCTCTCTCTCTCTCTCTCTCTACTCTCACTCTCACTCTCTCACTCTCTCACTCTCTCACTTCTCATTACTTTCACTCTCCACTCTCTCACTCTCACTCTCACTCTCTCTCTCTCTCTCTCTCTCTCTCTCTCTCTCACTCTCTCACTCTCACTCTCTCTCTCTCTCTCTCTCTCTCTCTCTCTCTCTCTCTCTCTCTCTCACGCACACAGCACACAGCACACAGCACAAACACACAGCACACACCACACTCACACTTTTGCTGAGTTATGGTGTTGCATTCCAAAATTAGATGAGAAATGAGAATATTTGACAAAAACATCTTTCATCACTATTCATAATTTTCCTTGCTTATAATTGGCCATGTATCATAAACCCTGAAAAAACATTTTGGATAAGCATGCTACACTGATTGTATAAATGTCCTCTCTTTGTAGCTCAGACCCCTATAGAAGAGTTCACTCCCACCCCAGCCTTTCCAGCATTGCAGTACCTTGAGTCTGTCGACGAGGGAGGCGTGGCTTGGAGAGCTGGTCTGCGAATGGGAGACTTCCTTATCGAGGTGTCCGCAGATCTGCATCATGGAACTTGTATTCTGTTCTTCCCTCTGTATCATCATCATACTTGATGTTTCTCTAGAATTTACCTTATTACTTAAGGTCTCTCTCTCTCTCCCTCTGTATATTGTTTCTTTCTCTTTTATAGGTGAATGGTCAGAATGTGGTTAAGGTGGGACACAGGCAGGTGGTCAATATGATCAGGCAAGGTGGCAACAGTCTAATGGTCAAGGTTGTCATGGTTACCCAGAATCCTGATATGGAGGAAGGGGTCAGAAAGAAGAGTGAGAGATACAAATTCAAAAACATCAGTAAAGCACAATGATGCTGGTGATGATCATGACACTCTCTCTCTCTCCACACAGTCCCACAGCAGAGTAAAAGACTGAGCACACCAGCTATCGCTCTGCGCTCCAAATCCATGACATCAGAACTGGAAGAGATGGGTAAGGTTTGTGAAATTCAAGGATAGAAAAATGAAAGGATAAAAAAAGCTAGAGCAGTGTTTCCCAACCTTTTTTGGCCCTACAGCTCTTCAGTAGGACTGACGTTTCCCTTCATCAACACAAACCACAAATGGTCTAATGAAGTGTCACCAAAATCTCTGTCAGCTGTTGTCTATATGCACATACACTACTGTTTAAAAGTTTGAGGGTAATTAAGATGTTTGTTTTTTTCATTTAAAAAAAGTTGCTTATGTTCAGCAAGGCTGCATTCATTTGATTAAAATACAGTAAACACAGTAATATTTTGAAATAATATTATCATTCTAATAACTGTTTTTATTATGTAATTTTTAAAATGTAATTTATTATCAATGTTGAAAACAGTTGTGCTGTTTAAAATTATTGTAGAAACTGATATAAAAAAATCAGGATACTTTGAATAGAAAGTTCAAACAAACAGCATTTATTTGAAATAGAAATATTTCATAACATTATAAATGTCTTATAAATACATCTTTACTGTAATTTGTATCAGTTTAATGCATCCTGAGTTGGAGACCACAAATGTTTTATGTATGCAAAATGTATAATACCCAAGGTACACATTTCTAGTAATTGTGCAGTAAATGTATCATAATTATTATTGTATTTTCAGAGAGTTTTGAAATATTTCTCCCCTTCCCAAATGTGTCACTTCTGAAAAAATAATAATAGATAATTTAATAAGAAGGCTTATTTTGACCTATTAATATTTTGTTAACATCTACTTAGTAAATATATTTTTTGCTATTTGGAAAAAAACCCACAGGTATATCAATAACAATTACCATTTTTACTACATTTCAAGTGTAATTTTTACGATTTGTTGTATTCTGAACCCAATTTTTTTTTGTTAAAGGCATTAAGTTAAGCATACTGATTTCATTCATTAGTTTGAATATACATTGAACCAAACACTAAAATAACATCTTAGTTGATAATTCAGTATACATTATTTTAGTCAAAACATCCATGTATCGGTCACTGACATCGACCAACATCAGTCGTTGACGGCACATTATCTGTAGTGACAGTAATGTTTTGGTAGCAACCACATCACATTACAGAATTTTAACTTGCATACTAAAACACTACTAAAACATACTAAGAAATGAATGATTTGCATAACTGTACAAAAATGTGTTAAATTTGTTTGTTTATTTTCCCCAAATACATGATAATGTGTTCTCTTTTGTCACTACCAAAACAATAATGTTTCGGTAGTGACAATTTAAGATACTTTTGAGCCTAGTTCAATGATGATAACCACCACATGGTTACCTAGCACAGTTCTGAATAGTTTACTTGCACAAAAACAAAACATTTTTGTCACAAAAAAAAACATGATGTCACAATTGAAACTTCACCACATGTTTTGATAGTGACAATTTAAGATACTTTTAAGCCTAGTTTAAAGATGATAGCCAGCACACAGGGTTACCTAGCACAGCTCTGAACAGTTGTACACACATAAAAACTAAATTTTATGGAATTACACCCATAAAAGTGACATCCCCTACACCCCCAAGACTTTTGAACACAAGAGAGGCTACCCAAGAATATGATACCCTGATCAAAAATGTAGGGGTGTGGTTAAAATCCGTCTCAGCCAATGGACTAAAACACACACTGTTTTGGTAGTGACATAAAAAGCTAAATCTTTTTAAGCACTACGTGCTTATGTAAACCCTGGCCTTGCATACCCTCGGTTGGGAATCACTGCACTAGAGGACAGAACCAGAAGGAGAAAGAGAGTGGACAGTCTAGAGCCAAATGGAATAGTTTGAATGGTCAGAAGGGGTAGGGATGGGAGTGAACGAAGAGTCTATCACAGTGATACACTAAAGGAAGTACAAAATGATGGAGGGAAGCGTATGAACAGGATGGCATGAGAAAGAAAGCAAAAGAAAGAGAGAGAGAGAGACAGCATTAAGAATGTTCTTTCACTGTTCTTTCAGAAGTTCCACACTGTCACTACCAGAACCCCCACTACAGGTAACCCCCCAAAAACTGTCCCCTCCCAACCCTTATATCTCCCCTGCCTTCTACCTTATCCCTCAATCTTCCACCTGCAACTCCTCTTAGCTTTAACCATAAACCTCAATCTAAAACACCTCCCTTAAGGCTGTCAGAGAAACGGGTTCCTGAGGACTGCGAGTCGCTATTAACACACAGCGGGCGATGGGCATTGCTAAAGAGGCGGCGTATGTACTGGCTCAGTGTCACAATCACTTACAGTCATTTAATTTACCAATCAGGCTTCTATAACATCATTGGAATCAGACTAGATCATTTCAACGGTTCACCTCCAAATCAATGAACATCGACCTTCCCCTGTTAACTTTTATAACCAAGATCAAGACCAGTAGGGTACCCTACCTTTGTAGTTCAGTTCAGGTGTATTTTACCCTTCTCCCATCTCTTCTGCACCAGCAATATTCTCAAAGCTCAGAGCCTCTTGTGGCACTGTGTCTACTGTAGATACTCAATGCTTCCCTCAGCCCAGTTCCCAAAATTCAGTAGTCAGGGTTAGTGTGAGGATAATGCAATTCAGTAATAGTGAGTGCTGATTAAAGCACTCAATCAGATTGGCTGGCTTCTATGCAGGAAATCTGGATGTACAGGTTTTAATCAGTCCATCAGGAAACATAGTCAGGTTTTCAACTAATACTTCTAAGCAAGAACTAGATGTTGCCAGTTTGCCTAGTTAATGGTTTTGAATCTTCACAAGGTATTTAGTGTTTTGTTCTTGGCACTTAGCAATATGTACACAAATGTATATTTTGTAGAGACAGTATATCAGCTATCATATCAATATCAGTCCAATAAGTAAAATAGCCCAATATATATGCAATAATGTTCAAAAATTTGCTGTCAGTTATCAAAGTTATCAAAATGCACCAGACTTTATACTTTATATTTCAAATAAATGCATTGTAAATGCAAAAAATGTCAAATGCAAAAAAGTGACTGGTGTTGTGTATTGTAAGTGTTTGTTGCCTTTTTTGGAATCCTTTATCTAATGGATTAGGATAACCCTTTTCGCCACCCTCTGGGCCAGCATCGCTCCAACCTGGCTTTTTTAGGGGGCTTTCCTCTAAGGGCAGATACTGAGAGAATGCTTAATTGCTTTTTACCTGACATCTTTGAAAGAAAGATGCAACGATTAATGCATCCATGGCCCAATTTATAAATATCACATGATTTTAAAGGTCAACTATAACATCAACTATGCAATACACTTTTAATTTATTTAGTGCTAATAAAATTATTACGTTAAGCCTATTTGGAGAGAGAGATAATTATGATGTGGCAATATGTCAGTTATTATGTGATGAGGCCTAGACTACTTGTTCTAAGCAGGTGTGGTCAGTGAACAGGTTGTAAAACTGTTGACTGATAAATTACAGACACTCATGAAAAACTGATGCTAATTATCTGGAAATCATTCTCTAGCAGCAGTCAAGTTGTCATTGTTTGTGTCAAACAAGTTGTAAAGTTGTTGTAACATTAAAACAGGAGATCATGACTTACTCTGTGCTCAAAGTGATGCTTGAAGCTCCTGTGCTTTTCTCTGTGTGGGTAAACGAAACTTTCGGAAGATGTTGTAGCAGAATCATGTGAACAATTCCAGGATACGCTTTTACTCATTTTGCCATTTGTTTTTTTGTGTTAAATCTTACCTAGACACAATAGTGCTCTTTTCTGATTGGCTATTGTGAAGCCTCTTTCTTTTTTTTTGATTGGGCAGGCTCGAACTCAGAACTCCAGGGGAGACATGCTTGATTCCTGCCAGTTCCATAGTGAGAGCGGTTCAGCCAGATACATTTTAGGGGCTGCAGGCATATGAAATATATTATAAATATTATTTATTTTTTTCAGATTGTTTCAAAGGAGCTTTACAGAGATAACAGGAAATAATGCAAAAAAACCTCCATGTATATATATCCGCTCTGGAGTAAACCTAGATGACATCATCCAGCTCAGTTCAGTTCTTGTATAATATTTACAAGAACAGGTGGGATGAATACCATCTCTTTTAAACAGTCAGGTCTGCCCCAAAAAACTTTTCAAAATGTCCCCATGGACCCCATATTTTTTTGCGGACATCACTTAGACAGCCAGCCATTGAGTGAAGACAGTCTACTAAGTATCTCATCACTCCAATGAACAGGAATGGGGCAGAGCAAATTACAGTGCCTGACATCGTACTTACAGTTCACACACATCTTTAACGTTCATTTTACTGATCTTAGACTGGCGAAGTTGAACATCATTATTGCCGACGTGAATAATAATCTTAGAGAATTTACGATTAGCATTGGCCAGAGTTTTTCAAATTTGCTTTGATGTCAGGCACTCTGGCTGCCGGCAAACATGTGACTATGGTGGCTGGTGTCTCTATTTTCACGTTCCCTGTAATAGAATCAACAATAACTAGGGCACATTCAGCAGGATTCTCAGTGGGTGTTTCACTGAGTAGGGATAACCTGTTTAATGTTGTAATCAGAATGGAAGAGCACCATTTTGTCCCTCGACTACAGCGTCTCATAGTCACCCAGTTGCCCTGCTGCACGGGCTCTACAGCCGGAACCGAACAATGTACAGAGTTCACTATGCTAGTCGCATCCAAAGCAATATCTAAAACCCTTGGATTCTTACTATCCTCGATTGAAGTTTGGATGTGTGTCTCTAGTTCTGAAATCTTCTCCATCAGCCTGACTATCTCCCTGCATTTATCACGTGTAGTTCTCAGCGCTGACAGAGAAGGCTATACTATACATGTGACACAAAGTGCAAGTGACAATAACAGGAGAAGACATCACACACACATATAAACTCCCTACAAACTCACCTGTGGCTTTTTGAACCTTTCCTTCACACTTGTCACACATGTTGTTGTTTTTTAGTGATTAAAGCCCTAACTAATCTGTCTTATAACCTCCCTAATATTTTTGTCTGTCCTGGCATTCCATAAACAGTGGACAGAGGTAAGAGGCACTTCAGTTTATCTTGTTTTGCTAAGGTTGCATTTATACATGTTTGGGAGTGCATTTTGTGTGCATCCTAGAAAGGAGTGTTAATAAAATGTAAAGAAAGGTCTTTAACCTATTTGTTAGTTTAAGGGAATGTGATTGCAGCATTAACAGCTTATAGAGTATTACTACAGGGTGCTGAGTTTCCACCTTACATTGACTCTCTGTTTGCTTGATCACAGCTTCTGCCCCATGGAAAAAAAAATCAGGTAAAGCTCTTTGTTCCACTCTCTGTATCTTGTATGAGACACTTGACCTAATGGATCTGCAAATATTTCTTATAAGATGAAACTTGTCCCTCTGTTACAGAGTTCGAATCTTCACAAGCTACAGAGAAGAAGAGGACCGTGTATCAGATGGCTTTGAGTAAGAGGTTCAATAGTTGTATTCATGTTCATATGTCTTGTATCCCTTAAAGAAATTAAGGGATATTTCACCAAAAAAAAAAAAAAAGAATATTAAGCCATCGTTTATTAACCCAAACCTGTATGACTAGCACCAAAGAGAAGCAGAATGTGTGAGCTACTGTCTTACAATGAAAATGGATAAAGTCCAGGGCAAAAAAACACTGGAAGGGTATGCACAGAAAGGGGAGGTGGGGTTCAATTCAACTTTTTAAGAAGCATTTTTCATTTTGTTGAGAATATGAATTCCAGTACATTCATCCATTCATGTAACTATTGGCTGAACGCACATCTAGAGACCATTCGACAAAACAATAAATGAACGCAACACTTGAGTAGAATGAAAATGTGTTTTTGACAGCACACGTTTTAAAACGCACAGCGGTAAACCGCGTTCCCTACTCAGGGAATGAGGGTTACATACATAACCGAGACGTTCCCTTTCGGAATTACACATATGGCCCAATATGGGGGCGTCATGGAGGAACACTGGAGGAAACCAGCCCGTGGGGTGGTAAGGGCAAGGCGTACTCGAGGCAATTGTCATGCAGGTCCTCTGCATGGGGCAAAGTTAGCTCTTCTCCCCGTTGACCCGTAGGCCCAGAAGGGCTAGGTGCCGAAGCACTAGGTCTCTGTTTCGCAAACCTGATCTTGAGAGTGAGCTAATATTAGCCAGTCGAGATAATTCAGGATGCGAACCCCATGTTCGTGTAAGGGAACAAGGGCTGCCTCGACAATCTTCGTAAAGACGGGTGGTGACCGAGCAACCCAAATGGGAGAACCATGTACTGGTATGCCTGCACTTCGAAAACAAACCGAAGAAGCGGTCTTTGTCGAAGTAAAATAGAGACAATTGAAGGAGGCGTCCTGCAGGTCTATCGCTGCGAAACCAATCCTGGGGCCGAACACATTCGGAAATGATTCAGTGAAGTGATATGAATGAATGTAGCTGAATTGCTAATTTAGACCGTTTTAGCAAAACCGGTTGGCCAACTAGAAGTGAGAAAAGAATGATTATTTCACAAATGATTAATTGGCATTGCTGGTTCAGCTGACAGAGATACGGGAAACATTATAATTTCTAAAATATTCTCAGGTAATTTTTTTCTCTGGTCATTCATGGTATGCACAGAGCGTACAGTTGCAGGCGCCACTGTCGGTCTACGTATAATTTAAACCCGAATAAGTTGGCAAAACTAAAACAAACTGATGTAATCAGTTCCATCAAATCTTTTAAGTTAAGAAATTGAAAATTTAAGTAAGCAAAACTGACAGATTTTTAATTGCTCTTAACTTGAAATATTTGAGGAAACTAATTCAAACACTTGACACTAAACTTTAGTTTTTACTCTCCCTTTCGAGTGTCTTGGCAAACCTGCTGGAACATTGGAGTGAATCAAGCTAAGAATAAATTGTTTGTAAGTTAATTAATTAATTATTTTTTTCTCTCTATTATTCTATGTCAGATAAATTGGATGAGATTTTAGCAGCAGCACAGCAGTCCATCAGTACCAATGAAGCTCCAGGACCCCGGACTCAGGGGGTAAAAAAGAGAACGGGGCAGAGGCTTTTATAATGAGGTGTGTGTTTAGATAACTATCACAAAGATCATGATGATTATGCAATGAGGTATTGATGCTCAGGGTTTACTGAGCTATGTTTTGCAGAATTATTTTAGCAAATAGGCTTTATGCCGAAGCGTCACGTGACCAAACCGGAAAACGGTTCTCATCAATATCTAAACGTTACTGTGAAGAAGAAAAAATATAAAACGTTTATATATCAATCTGCACATGTGAGAGACATAGGTTATGCAAATTTTCCTTGCTCCTTTTAAGTTCTTTTGAGTAAAACCGCAAAAAATTTCATGAAGCACATACGAAAGTCCTGAACCGAAGCGAATGCGATATGTTTCAGAGAATGCGGAAGTTGTGCATAGAGCCTATTTGCAGACTTTTTAAAAACCGGTCCATAATGTTCAATGAAAATCATCTATTTTCTCCCCATGTCTTTTGGCAGCCAAATTTCGACCAATCAGGAATGGGGATGACATCATCTGGGGCAGGGCTAGGCTACGACCGTGGTCAATTTGTGTCTGGCCATGGCCCACCGCACGGTATGCTGCGACAGAAGTCCATCGGTGAGGCTGTCTGTTAGTCTATCTGTCTGTCTGCCCACCTGTCTGTCTGTTTAGCCATACTACCATACGTCTATGGTATGTTGCGTTTAGAGCACTCAAAAGAGTGCAACTGTGGGTTTGCTTTAATGCGTATAATCTTTAATGCTTTATTGCTTTAGAATACGGACTGTACATTTCAGTTTGTTGAAACGGTCCATAAGAATCTTGTCAGGAGTTTGACTGGCTTGCAAAAAAGATGAATTGTCATAACAAAGGTGAATGTTATTTCTTTCATCTGGTGCTTAACATAAAGGCCCCGATATACTCTCAACAAAATAATTTATTGTTCTTCGCCAAGGGGTAAAACAAAGTTCGAAATACTTGAGCAGAGATATTCTGTTACAGAACATCTGACGCCACCCACACTGCTGAGAACGGCATTTAGATATGTATATTTGCTGCACTCTTTCCTCTTAATTACAAAATAAACGCACAACAAAATTGATAAAACAGCCAGCATTTTTTTAATAAAACATAAGAAAAGCTGATCATAGTGCATGATTTGCATTTGCACAAGTTTTGCAATGTTTTTGGGGTCCTTGAGATGTTTTGACATGCCCTGACATTTGTGCTTTTTCCAGTTGCTTATAAACATATTAATGGCACAGGTGAAATTACATTCTATTTAGCACAAACCAGGCTACCATAATAGGTGAGCAACATGTATGTTCATGTTTGTATTTTTGACAGAATATTGTTTATGCATGGTTATTGAAAAAACTAAAAATAGTTTCTGAAATGAGGCCACAAAACATATACTAAATATCTGTCCACGAGACTTTTGACTAATGGATGTTAATTAGTTAATTGTTAATTGTTAATTGTCTTTTAAGGCCATTTTATTTATTTTGCTCACCTTAAGCTATAGCTTTTGTGTATTTGTGTCATTTCTTGTGTCATCAGGTAGACATTGTGTGTGTGTATGTGTGTGTGTTTAGCATTTGTCCTATAACATAATGTAACTAATACTGTAACGAAAGTCTGCACTGACACAAAACAGTATTGCAAAAGCAGAGAGGTGAATGGCTTGTACATGTTCATGCTGGGAGATCAGTTAAAAAAATTAAAATTCTGTCAGTAATTACTCACCCTCATGTTGTTCCAACCCCATAAGACTTTCGTTCATCTTCGGAACACAAATTAACACTAGTCACTTGGACTATTTTAACAATGTTTTTGCTAACTTTCCGGGGCTGGCAGATATCAATTACCTGGCAGCCTATGAAGGAGTGATCCAGCTCTCAGATTTAATAAAAAAAATCTTAATCTGTTTTCCGAAGATGAACAAAAGGCTTATGGGGTTGGAACAACATGAGGGTGAGTAATTACTGACAATTTTCATTTTTGGATGAACTAACCCTTTAAGGTAACAAACAGACAAGCAGACAGACAGACATACTACAAGATGGTCTCAATTCTGTATCCCATTTTGTTTGCCCTCTGCTCTTTTTAGCAAATGAAGATATCTTTTCTTTTTCTTATTTTCTTCTTTTCTCACTTCCAGCTGTTATACATTCTCCTTCATTTTCAAGGATACTTTTGCTTTGCCTTTTTTGTTTTGTAACATGTTATCCTTTCTATTAATTCTCCTATCATTACTTTCCTTGAAAATGTATTTAAAGCCTCTCCTCTTTGTTATCTTTTTTCCTGTAGGGGTTCCTGAGGAGGAGAAGCAGTTTCTTCATCCACCAACCATGAAGTTTGCCCGCAGTCTTTCAGTACCTGGCCCAGATGACATACCTCCTCCTCCTACTACAGCTCCCCCTGAGCCCCCTTTCTCATCAGCTCCTCCTCTTGGCTTTAGGGGCAAGACATCCCAGCAACCGTCTGTTTCTGTTTCCCAATCCACTTCCTCTTCTGCACATTATCAACTCTACTCACAGTCAGTACATGTCACTCATGGACCCCGAGATAGATCCCCTGGACCACCTACTGGGTCTGGAGCTGGGGACCTCGCTGATTCCCATGCTCAAGCCCATCCCGCCGTGCCAAGCAGGACTGCCTCCAGGAAGGTGATTGGGTACACAGGGGACCTTGCAGGGGCTGGAGGAGCAGCAGGGGCCAAGGCTACAGTGTTGAGAAGGGGCTACAGCAACGCAGTCCCACCCACCAGTGTCGCTACTGTGATTCCCCAACAGCAGCAGACTACACAGGGCCAACCTTCCAGGATGGACCGCAGTGTGACAGGAGCAGGGGCAGGTGGTGTACCAAAAGGTGGTGCTCGGAGAGGAAGGGACCCTTGGTGAAGCAGTCAAAGGTGGAGGATCTGCGTCAGGGCCAGGGCACACTGGAAGGGAAGGGGTCCGTGGAGAAGAGCTCCATTCCTATCCCAACCATCATTGTTAAAGCCCCTTCCACCAGCAGTAGTGGTCGCAGTAGCCAAGGCAGCAGCGTGGAAGCCGAACCGCCTCCTCTGGGAGAGAGTGACAGTTCTAAACACCATCCTGTTGTTCCCCCACCTGCACCCACTGTTCCACCGCCAGCCCCTCCATCTATACCTGCTCCTCCACCCCCATCGCTGCCATCACTTCGTACGCAAGAGAGTTTGGACTTCACCAGCCAGTTTGGGGCTGCCATAGTAGGGGCAGCTCGCAGGGTATCGAGAGCGATTCCATGAAGCACGACGAAGAGTGCCTCCTTTTTTCTTTCTGCTGAGGAAGAGTTGGGTGGAGCAGGAGGAGCAGGAGGACGGACCCAGACTTCCCAACAGCAGCTGAGTTCCCAGCCTTCACCACGCCTGCGACCATCCAAATCTATAGATGAAGGCATGTTCTCAGGTGATACCTTTATCCACCACACACGCAGTATGCCTCCTGCCTTTGGCCTGCCTGAGTATTCCTCACCTGCTCCTCCTGGGGATTACCAGCCTAAGTCTGTACCTGCTGACTTCTATGGGGCAGAAGGCAGACAACAACAGCAGCAGCAAGCCTCCACTACAACGTTTATTCACCCATTAACGGGGAAAGTCCTGGACCCTTCATCCCCACTAGGCTTGGCATTGGCTGCGCGGGAACGTGCCTTGAAGGATGATGGTCGTATACGTAGGGAGAGGACTATCTGAACACCATTTTAGCCGTCAGTTGTCCAGCATTGGGGCCTTTCCCTCATCCACTGCACAATCAACATCACACAACTCTTACTCAATGGCCTCTTCTTCCCCTTCAACCTCATCTGCTGCTCAGTCCTCAAGCTCCTCCTCATACCTTGTTACCTCCTCATCACTAGCTGCCACCACCACATCCACTCGCCCTCCATCTCCTAGGATCCTGCGTGGAGCAGGGAGCAGTTGGGGTGAGGAAGCAGGGGTAGGAGAGCGTGCAGATAGGGAGGCTGCTAGCACCTCTGCTCCTGAGAGAAGGTCTAGGGTTTGTTTCTCTGAGGACAAAACTGTCCACACGCACCACTATCAGTCTCAGCACTATCAGCCCACCTACAAAGAGCGTGAAAGAGAGCGTCAGAGAGAGAGGTCACGAGAAAGAGAGAGAGAAAGAGAAACAGAAAAAGCTCAGACCCAGTTACTGCAACAGTCTACACAGCCAACGACCCAGCAGCCTCGACGCCCCTCGTTCTTGAGGATGGAGAGTGAGGCTGGGGCATACATCCTTTCATTAACACCACCATCTCCTCCTTCAACAGCAGCCCCTACACGACCTTCAGTAGGAGCCACAGGTGAAGGTGGAAGTGGCACAGGTCTGATGGTTCTTCCTCCCCCAGCTCCCTCGGTAGATGTAGATGATGAGTTTGCTTTTGTTGATACTCTCCCTCCACCTCTGGAGTTTGCCAATAGTTTTGATCGTGGTTTGAGCTACTCTGCAATGATGTCTCACAATGTGACAGCCCGTCAGCAGCTTCATCCTCCACCACCACCTCCCCCACCACCTCCCCCTACAAAAGACTCCTTTATGACTGGGTTCCCACCTCACACACCACTGCCTTCACCCCAGGCAGGAGATTCCACAACTTCCAGTCTTACTTCCTATGACAGTGAGGTTGCTAACCTAACACAGTCAGCCCCGTCTCCCTCTTCATCTTCCCCTAACCCTCTACCGCCTCCCTCCCCCTCCGACCTTGCAGCCCTCTGGTCCACCTCTCACCTCCCTCTGTATCACCTCCGCCACCACCCACCTCCTACCATAGACCGTTTGGCCTATCTCAGTCTCAACACTTATACAACAGTACACACTCTACTGGGCGCTCCTCTTCTCCCACACCACCTCCTCTCTCTATTCCAGCTCCACCTGCCTACCGGGGCCCCCAGTAGCAACATCCACCCCTGCAACTTCTGTTTCTCTCAGAGGCGCCTCAACTGTGACCGCAAGCTGTTCCACAACTGCTTCTACAACTGTTGTCTCTTCTTCTACTACTACTTCTGCTTCCGCTGTCACACCACAAACACGCATGGCTGACTGTCTCCACAGTAGCTACAGGGGGTAGCAGGCGGCCTAGTGCAGAGCATCGTCCACCACCCTGTGCAGCTGCAGCCAAGAGCGGTGAGTCCCAGGAGACAGTGGTGGATTCTGGGATTGAGGAGCTGGACAGCCGAAGCAGCAGTGACCATCACTTAGACAACATCCTTGCACTCAGTGGTAGTGGGGTCAGAGAGAGGTTAGAGAGAGCAGGGATAGGTAGCATAGGAGGAGTTGGAGAGAGAGGTGGGTCAAGTCCGAGGCTGACAGAACAAGTGGGGCAGACTTTTTAGAGTCTTACATGAGCTACCTTGATGGACAGACTTTTGAAATGCACAATGCCAAAGCCGCCAGCACTGCATCCACCTACCCAAAAACACAGAGATACAGAGAAGGTAGCCGGCCCGGAGATCTTCATCGCCAAACTAGCACGGCACCCCCTGCCTACCACCGTCGTAGGAGGAGGAAGAGGAGGAGGATGAGGCAGAAGAGGGAGAGGAGGAAGATTTTAATGCCCGTGATGGCTATGTGATGAGGGAAGGGCCAGGAATCGCTCGCTCCTCTGTAATGTACTTTTGACCGTCCCCGCACTCCAGAGATAAAACCTCTGTGGGGTGATGGGTCGGCTGGGTCCATGGGGAGGGAGGGGGCCAGACTGTGGGGACATATGTGGAGGCACGTAAACTGCATCCTCCTGTGTCCGGTATGAAGGCAAGCATCATCAATGAACTAAGCACCAAATTACAGCAGAGGAGCAAAGGAACAGAGAACTGGGGGGCTCAGAGATCACTGAGCAGGCATAGGTATTTGTGTGTTATCAGTATAGGTATATGTGCATGGCTATATGTTAATGTCTGCATGGTGGCCTTGAAAGGAGGCATGTGGCATGAGAGTTTCTCAGCTGCATGAGCATTGTGTGGTTTGGGATGCCATTTATTTAAAGGACTCCTTGGGTATTTAGACTAATAGTTAATTTGTAACAGTGCTCTAAAACAGTTTTGTTACTGCCATTTTTATTAACAATGTCTCAAACACCAAAGAACTCTGTGTGTGTATTGTGTATTGTCTGTTTAAACTGTTCCTCTCTTTTTGTGATTTCTGCTTTTTATTGCACTGTCCATGTCCATCTGTCTGTCTCACATCAGACACAGGTAACTGCTTCACTATACCTCCCTGCTCTCTCTTTCTCTTTACTGTCAAACTTTTTTCTTTTTCTCTCTTTTTGTCCAATCTTTTATTCTTTTGTATTTATTTGTGTTGTTTTCTCTTTTTTCAGGTTCTCAGAGGACTCCACAGGTGCACTGAGTCCTCCTTCGGTCCGCTCTAGCTCCCCATCTCCTGTTCATCTCTCTCAGCCTGCCTTGTCTCCCTCCCCGACCCCTTCTTCCCAGCCACTCTTCTCAAACTGGGCTCGATCTCCTTCCCCTCAGCCCCCTGCTGCCTCATCCCAGCCTCCTCCCTGGTCCCACTCACCTGTTTCTCCCTCTTCGTATTCACCATACCCCACCTCGCCCAAACACCGGCCCGTTTATCGCACCAAAGCCCTGGAGTTCCAATTTATCCCCAGCCGAGAATCTCGTAAGGCTGAGTCACATCACGCCCAGCGCAGACGGGCACCCAGCCCGTTAATTTCTCCATCTGACCGGCCCAAGCTTGGCCCTCCCCGCCCCTCTTCTCTTCCTATTCTGCCCACCACGCCACTCTATAGTAGCTTATATGATCTCCGTGGTTCTATTACTCCACCCTCACCTGCAAATCCCCTTGGGGACCCCTACTTCTCCCCCTCTCCCCCTCTCTTTGCCCCCTCTGGTGCTCCCCCGCCTCCGAATTCCTCTCTCAGTAGTCTCACGCTCCCTGTCCCCCACCCACTTCCTGTCAGGGACTTCATCCCCACCTCTTCACCCCATTCCTCCACCCACTTGCCTGAGTTACCCCCATCTCCCACCCCCTTCACCCACCAAACCCTTTGCCTCCAAACCACTCCCATACTGGACCAAGTATGACGTTGCGGATTGGCTGGGCTACCTGAACCTGGGTGAACACAGGGAACGTTTCCTAGACAACGAGATCGATGGCACGCACCTGCCCTCTCTTACTAAGGACGACTACCTGGACCTGGGTGTGACCAGGGTTGGCCATCGTATGAACATAGAGAGGGCGCTCAGGAGAGTGATGGACAGGTGAGAGGAGAGAAAGAAGGGGAGGCAGAGAGACACAAGGGAGGACAGCGATGGAGAGGGATTAGGGTGAGAAAGGGTTAGTGCATGAGAAATAAAGCTAGTACAGATGAGGTGAAACATTGATATGCTATTGCTAACTTCTGGGAACATTTGGAGTGGGCTGCTGCATGGGGTCCAGGATGGCATGGGGAAAGAGATGGAGAACAGAAAGTGGGGATGAACAGAAAAAAAATACTTCGTTTTAAAGACTTTCCACCTTCCCCCCTATCATCAGGCTGTCTTCTAGCACTTTCCCCATTTCCGCCCTCTCCCCTCGAGATGAACGGAGAGACAGAAGGAGAGATGAGGCCAACCGGAGTTGAGAGAACAAGAAAGATGAGGTGACAACTGCTGCCATCAGAGATTATTCCCTGAGTGAAGAAAAATGCAAGAAGAGTTTACTTCAATTTCAAACTGCCGGCTTGC
Organism: Hybognathus amarus; assembly: GCA_030378365.1. Lineage (NCBI taxonomy): Eukaryota > Metazoa > Chordata > Actinopteri > Cypriniformes > Leuciscidae > Hybognathus > Hybognathus amarus. The sequence continues at coordinate 56,275 of JAQIUQ010005369.1, forward strand.
AGATGAAGCGATACTGGAGAAAGAGAGAGAATTGAAGCCCTGTCGAACTGTGAACGCCTGCACTTACATGTGTGATTCAGTCAACGAAAACATGAACGCCTACATACACATCCGTACATATCAACATTTTAACAGAACACATAGTTTGAGCTTGCAGGCACACACACAAGGTGATCAAAATGAAAATAATTGAATGAATCAAATAGGGGAATCTAACTCCATGAAGAACAACATGAGAAGGTAACACTAAATATCTGAGCCAAATAATTTGAGGGAAACAATCACAATGCTCTTTAGCTTTGTTGTTTTTCGGTAGTTCTTTAGAAAGAGATAGGGAGAAAGAGAGATATTGAAACCACCTTTGCTGTCTTTTCTCTTTTTCTCAGATTTTGAGCGGAGTCTGTATCATTAACAAATATATTTACTAACAATCTTGTTTTTAGAGCAGATCCAATAGAGACCAATGCAGGGAGGGCAATTACTGACAAACCTCCTGTCTGGCATGACTAGGGAAGCCCTTAAAATAGCGGTCAGTTTAACGGCAGGCACTTATTTGGTTAGAATGTGTTTATGCGTGGGTTCTTGCTGTTTGTTTGTTTGTCTGTTTGTTTGTGTGTGTGTGTGTGTGTGTGTGTGTGCGAGTGTGTGTGTATCTGCATATATGATAATGTGAAAAGTTATCACTAGAGGCATGATCATGGTTTGTGTTTTTACCTCACCAATGGAGGGATTCTATTTTGCCAAACCCAGATTGGGGCTTGTGCTTATCTTTTATTTCACTAGAACTTCTTTACCTTCTCATGTCTTATAATGAATATATATATATATATATATATATATATATATATAGTGTGTGTGTGTGTGTGTGTGTGTGTGTGTGTGTGTGTGTGTGTGTGTGTGTGTGTGTGTGTGTGTGTATACATATACATATATACACATGCATACATATACAGACTGGTCACTGTATTACAAACCCGTAGCAAAAATAAGTGCCCAGACAAACAGAATAGACACACAAGCATTCTACAACACACATGCAAAGACAACATACTTTTATTTATATAACATAATGGGACACAGTAAAATATCAATGTATGGATACAAGATGAAGACATGTGTAAAACAAGCAAAAAAATCTTTTAAAGAAGAAAGATCATACAACATTGTACAAAGAAAAGTATATATATATATATATATATACTGAAAATTTATCAACATTTTTACCACAGACTCTCAAAATATAGAGGTGACTACGACTTCAGCAAACCTATTGACAATATCAAGGCTCCATTTTAAAAGAGGAGACAACATGGAGAAGAGGGAGAGGGTAAACCAAACTGCCTGTATTTCTCTCTTTCCAAGTCACTCTCCCTCTCTCCTTCCAAAAAACACTCTTTCTATGGAGCAAAGGGAAGACGAACAAGCACTCTGACATGGGTGAGGGTATATGTGCTAATATCTGTTTTAATACAATGATTGTTCCTAAAACAATTTTTAAACTCTAAATGGGTCTGGAATTCTGTTGTTGATTTAACAAGAGATAATGTTACTTATTGCAGTCACTGTTCTCATCGTCCTTGCTGTTATCGCTATTCTGCAGTGTTTCTTGTTTGTTTCTGAGCGCACATGCTGGACGGGTGTTTATTCTTGACATCTCTTTTAGGGCCCAAGCCTGAAAAGGCGCAGAGCCCTATTGTTTTCCTTCCGATTATTTTTTTTTTTTTTTTTTTTTTTTTTTCTTTTTTTTTTTTTTTTTTTTTTTCTTTTTTTTGCTAGCGACTATTCGGGCACTTTTGGGGCCCTTAACATGCTCGAAAACTCTTGAAACTTTGCACACGGGTCAGAACCCGCGGCCATCAGAGCCGGGCTGAAGCTGGTACCCGGGCGTGGCAGGGCGGCTCGTCAGCGCCCCTGGAATGGGGTCCGAACACCTGGTCCATAACTCAAACACACTTGCATGTAATAATATGAAACTCGGTACACATGTCGATAGCAGAATTTCATCTATACCTCGCGTTCTTACTTTTTACCCCAGCCCAACAGGAAGTCGGCTATTGAGGTTTTTTTGTAAAACACACGCAATGAACTTTTAAATACTCCTCCTAGAGCTCTGATCCAAATTCGACGAAACTCGGTCAGCGTGAAGTCAAGACATTGAGGATGAAAGTTTGTGTGGGGATTTTTGATATCTCGAACGGTTTGGCCGTGGCGAGGAAACGAAACTATGGCGAGAACGTGAAACAGGAAGTGTGTCATAACTTTAGCATACATTAACTGATCTGGATGAAACTTCAGCAGTGCGTTCGCTGTAAGAGGACGATCACATGGATGTGACTATTGTGAGTCAAAGTTATAGCGCCACCAACTGGCAGCAGGAAGTGTGTCACTTTCAAAATGCTTTGAAATCACCCTCTTATTTTTACCCGATTTGCTTCAAACTTCATCTGTATAATGTAAATACACGGCAGATGAAGACCTATGAATGGATTCTTGATATCTTTGAAACTGTTGCCGTGGCGACGCATCAAACTTTACCATTCTTTTAGGATGCATTCTTTTAGGGATTCGAACATTTGTCCATAAATCAAACACACGTGCATGGATTAATATGAAACTCGGTACACTCATAGATCACATCAGGCCAAACAACTTTCGTGCTCTAAGTTTTACGACAGTTCAAACGGAAGTCGGGAATTATGTTTTTTTTTTTTAAATAATTGTCCTAGAAAAACATCAAATTACAACCCATGCTGTTACCAATCACCACCAAACTCGGTGTGCATGAAGTCAAGACATTGAGGATGCTAAATTCCGGACGGATTTGTGATATCTCGAACGGTTTGGCCGTGGCGGATTTTTTTGACTAAAAAAGGACACATAAAGTGTGTTATAACTTGGTTAGTTTTACTGACAGTTACAAAACTTGCCGTGTATATTGTTCTATTCAAGCCAAACAACTTTCTAATTAACAATAATAAGCTCAAACCCACAGAAAGTCAGATATTGTAGTTTGAATATGATCATGCTCTCTCTAAGCCTTGGTCTGTCTCTGCCTGTTTTTGCCTGTGTGTGTGTGTGTAGGGGGAGGGGGCTTAATCATTTCACTGTGTGTCTGGCCTGCTAAAGTAAATACATTTCTTAAGCCTGGTATTTTTTACATAAGTTTTATATCCTAGGGCCCAAGCCCTGAAAGGGCGCAGAGCCCTATTGTTTTCCTTCCGGATTATTTTTTTTTTTTTTATTTTTTTTTTTTATTTCTTTTAGCGACTATTCGGGCACTTTTGGGGCCTCTTAACATGCTCGAAAACTCTTGAAACTTTGCACACGGGTCAGAACCCGCGGCCATCAGAGCCGGGCTGAAGCTGGTACCCGGGCGTGGCAGGGCGGCTCCGTCAGCGCCCCCTGGAATGGGGTCCGAACACCTGGTCCATAACTCCAACACACTTGCATGTAATAATATGAAACTCGGTACACATGTCGATAGCAGAATTTCCCACCCACACCCTCTGGCTCCTTACTCTCCAACCCCCAGCCCAACAGGAAGTCCGGCTATTGAGTTTTTTTTGAAAAACACACGCAATGAACTTTTAAATACTCCTCCTGAGAGCTCTGATCCGAATTCGACGAAACTCGGTCAGCGTGAAGTCAAGACATTGAGGATGAAAGTTTGTGTGGGGATTTTGATATCTCTGAACGGTTTGGCCGTGGCGAGGAAACGAAACTATGGCGAGAAACGTGAAACAGGAAGTTTGTCATAACTTCAGCATACATTAACTGATCTGGATGAAACTTCAGCAGTGCGTTCGCTGTAAGAGGACGATCACATGGATGTGACTATTGTGAGTCAAAGTTATAGCGCCACCAACTGGCAGCAGGAAGTGTGTCACTTTCAAAATGCTTTGAAATCACCCTCTTATTTTTACCCGATTTGCTTCAAACTTCATCTGTATAATGTAAATACACGGCAGATGAAGACCTATGAATGGATTCTTGATATCTTTGAAACTGTTGCCGTGGCGACCCATCAAACTTTACCATTCTTTTAGGATGCATTCTTTTAGGGATTCGAACATTTGTCCATAAATCAAACACACGTGCATGGATTAATATGAAACTCGGTACACTCATAGATCACATCAGGCCAAACAACTTTCGTGCTCTAAGTTTTACGACAGTTCAAACGGAAGTTGGGAATTATGTTTTTTTTTTTTAAATAATTGTCCTAGAAAAACATCAAATTACAACCCATGCTGTTACCAATCACCACCAAACTCGGTGTGCATGAAGTCAAGACATTGAGGATGCTAAATTCCGGACGGATTTGTGATATCTCGAACGGTTTGGCCGTGGCGGATTTTTTTGACTAAAAAAGGACACATAAAGTGTGTTATAACTTGGTTAGTTTTACTGACAATTACAAAACTTGCCGTGTATATTGTTCTATTCAAGCCAAACAACTTTCTAATTAACAATAATAAGCTCAAACCCACAGAAAGTCAGATATTGTAGTTTGAATATGATCATGCTCTTTCTGAGCCTAGGCCTGTCACACAGTCTGTGTGTGTGGGTGATTTTGAGACTCTGGACACACAGTCTCTGTGTGTGTGTGTAGGGGGAGGGGGCTTAATCATTTCACTGTGTGTCTGGCCTGCTAAAGTAAATACATTTCTTAAGCCTGGTATTTTTTAAATAAGTTTTTATTTTTATTTTTTTATAAGTAAAGGCATATAACCTGTTTAATTGTAGTGCATTGACAATAGTTTTATATAATTAGTGTATTAATTAAATTAACTTCGTCCATAAATCAAAAAAGTAAGTAAATAAATCAAAAAGGAAGTGTGTTAAAACTTCTGCATACATTAACTGATCTTGATGAAACTTCAGCAGTGTGTTCGTTGTAAGAGGTCGATCACATGGATGTGAGTCAAATATATAGCGCCACCAACTGGCAGCAGAAAGTGTTTCACTTTCAAAATGCTTTGAAATCGCACTCTTACTTTTACCCGATTTGCTTCAAACTTCATGTGTATAATGTAAACACACGCCAGATGAAGAGCTGTGAAAGCATTATTCAATATCTAAGATAATGTTGCCATAGCAACGCATCAAACTTTAACATTCCTTTTTTTTTGATGATTTTGAGACTCTTAGCGGCTTTTGGGGCCCTTAACGGGTTTGAAAACTCTTGAAGCTTTGCACACAGGTCAGATCCCACAGCCATCAGAGCCGGGCTGAAGATGGTACCCGGGTGTGGCAAGGGGGCTAGACAGCACCCCCTGGAACGGGGTCCAAAATCTTGGTCCATAAATCAAACACGCTTGCATGTAATAATATGAAACTCAGTACACATGTTGATCTCATCGTTTCATATATTCATATATTCTCCTCAAGCCGGACAACTTTCTAATTTACACTCATGAGCTAGGACCCACAGAAAGTCAGATATTTTGGTTTGAAAATGTTGAGTGTCTCTCTGAGCCTACACTTCTGTATGGCAAGCCCTTTTAACATTTAAAAGCTAAGTTTGACTATTCGTAATTAACATTGTAGATATCAACAACGTCTTTCTAGTCGTAATTACATTTTGGATAGTTTGTATTATCATTTAAGATATCTGTAACGTAATTGTGACTAAGTCGAAACGACAGATAGAGTATGGCAAGCCGTTTTAACATTTAATCATTTTAACCTACTAGTCTCTATTTTCATGCTACTAGTACTTATTTTTAGATACTAGTATCTATTCCATTAAGTACTAGTACTTATTCATTAGCTACTAGTGCTTATTCTTTAGATACTAGTGCCTTTTCTTTAGATACTAGTGTTTATTCTTTAGGTACTAGTACCTTTTTAAAGATACTAGTACTTATTCATTAGAAACTAGTCCTTATTTATTAGATACTAGTACTTATTCATTAGATGCTAGTCCTTATTCATTACATACCAATGCTTATTAATTAGTTACTAGTACTTATTCATTAGATACTAGTACCTATTAAATAGATACTAGTACTTATTCATTAGACACTAGTACTTATTTCAATGGTGACTAGTAACTATTCTTTTGTTACTAGTCACATTTTTTCCATTGACTTCTATGGTGATCTGTCATTCAGATATCAACTATTCAGTTCTGACTAGTATGTTAGTATGTATTCCAATTGTGGAATACATACTAGTATGTATTCCAAAGCAGGGGTTACGTTTTTGCACGTCGTGCAGAATAACCCTAAAGGCACCAAGGTGGCGGTGCCACCGGCTTTATATATATATATATATATATATATATAAATATAGCTGCGAGCAGCGACTGGGAGGGCCAAAGCCGGCCGGCACCGCCATCCCGGTGCCTTTAGGCACCGGGGTTGCGGTGCCACCGGCTTGGGCCCGCAATCGCTGCTCGCAGCTGTATTTTTGTTTGTTTTTTTACAACATGCAATGTGTTCAGATCTTTGGTGTCTCTAAGACTTAAATTAGAGACGAGACTTTCATATCTTACAATGTTCCTTACCCTCCTGCTTTTCTCTTCCACCACAAAATGTATGTGACCACTTTGTATGCAAGGACTATCAAGGAGTTTATTGTCTGCGGTAGTATATAAACCCTTTACATTCATATTCCCTCACTTCCCAAACTAAGTAAATCTAGTGACCTCTTGCCTTCATCCCCCACATCACAAATAGTTGCTCAATCAATTAAAAGGGCTCCTCATCATCACCTTGCACTTCCTTTCTCCTCTTATCTCATTATTTCATCTGCAGTCACCTTGAGTCCAAACCACAGACGCCTTCACCTTTCGGTTACTTACCTGTCTGTGTCTCTTTCAGGACCATCAGTAAAGATCTTGCCCCCTCCATCTCCCTCTGCCCATCTTGCATCTGTTCGTCTTCTCAGAACGAGTGGGATGTATGTATCATTCATCACAGCTCTCGCTTTATCATAATCACCAATATTGGATAAAAAGATTGAAGAACTTATTGTATTTTTGATGTTTAAGACTGGTAAGTATAGTAATGTTGATAACAGTAAGGACAATGAAAGAAATTATCATTCTGAGATGAAAAAAAAAGGATTCCAAGTTTTAAAGAATCTCTGTCTTCCAAATGTTTAACATGAGTTTAACGTGTAATCGAATCATGCTTTCTACACATCCTGTGTTCTCTGTTGTTTCATACTTTCAGTCAAATTCATAGAACTGATTTGCTTCAATAACAGCTGTTGTACCCTGGTGAATGGCACATCTCACTTTCTTGTATTGTCCACTGAGATGGAGTAAAAGTCGTATGGTTCTCTCTTCCCAGAGTTTAAATACTACAACTTCTAACAACAGAAAAGTATGCAGACAGCTTTTCGAGCTGCAGAATTATCCATGATCATGCTGAGGATACATGCACATTGAAGATCACATAGCCATTAAAGGGTCTGGACAATGTAACCAAGGAAGAGGTAACTATATCACCACACACACACACACAGGAGCAATTGACGCAGTAGCTGTCCAGGGTGTGCAGAAAGCATCTTTTTTCTTTTAAATTGAAGAAAATTAACTATGAACAGATAAGAGGTTATTTACAAAATATATGTGTATGTGATTATACATATTCATACACGTTTAAGAAATGAATAAAGGCTATTAGAATTATAATAAATGATGCAGGAATTACTTTGAGTGACTTGTTTTGTTTTTTTTACTTTTTTGTTAGTCATTTAGCATATGGACATTGATTTTAAACCTTAAATACATTATAATTGTACAACCCCCTTGAAGAATCTGCTAAATGTTTATTGGAAAAAATAAAAAGGATCATAATTATTTTTATTTAGTACTGCCCCGATAAACTCACATAACATAGGTTTATAGGTTATGTTAACATAGGTTAACATAGGTTTATACAGTATACATTTTTGTATACTTTGTAACACAATTACAAAAATGTTCAGATGCTCAAGGCAGAAATACAAAATTAAACACCCAAAAGGATGTTAATTTTCAAACAAAATGAGCGGCCTAAATTGTTGTCTGCTCAAATATGTATATAGCTTGTGAATGGCGGTAAGATTTTTACAGTCTCTTACAATCTTGTGACTGCCAGGAAGATAGGGTTAGTTTTCTAGTCTAAACAATGCCATTTTGCCCCATACTAGTCACTTTTTTACTGATGGTTTTCACTTTTTATTTTCACATACGATGAATAAATATTGCATCATGGAAAGTTTTATAAAACCACTCATTAGAAACCAGCCAGCTCCAGGAGGAACAAAATTCTGCGTCACACTTCATTTTCTAGTCAGTTCATGACTAAATTACCTTGGCTTTTCCCCAGGTAAGGAAACCATTTTAAGTGTTTTTAATCAATGACTGTGGGAACAGTCATTGATTAAATTATATGACTGATTATATGACTGACGGACAAGAACGGTTTGAACCCTGGTATAACTTAAAAGGAATAGTTCACTTTGAAATCAATTTGATGTTTTAGCTTACTCTAAAGGGCATCCAAGATATAGCCGTCTTTGTTTCCACAGTATTTTCAAGAGTTAAAACGATAACACTTTGTTTTCTCACACAAACTGCTAGTTTCATGTCTTAGGCTATCAATGGGTACTTAGATTTACAAGTCATTAAATCATATTTAATTTGGACTTCTGTTCATCTTCTTCATGCTCTTTCAGGTGAACCCAGGGTGGACCCCATAAATCTCCATTATATGACTGACAGACAAGAACGGTTTGACCTAAAATATCCAAGTTTAAAATAAATCTTGCATGCCCTTGAGGTAAGCTAAAACGTATCAAAAATAATTTCAAAGTGAACTATCCCTTTAAAGGGGAAATGAAGCAGTGAATCAAGTTTACATGATTTACAAGATGGATTTCCAATATAATCAACAATTATATAAGAAACATGACGAATGTAAACATTTCGAAGAAAAAAACTTTATATCTTTCGCCGCCATTGTGGAGTATTCAAACATGTGACGTCACAGGGTTGGTTGGCTCAGGCTCTATCCATAGACAGTAAGTGAATATCGCGACATTAAACTGTTTACACCAGTAGTTTTAACCGCGAACGACTAATGTTAGGTACAGTCATTAGACAAAAAGACGACGTCTAATGTTATATGTTGACAAACTGCACATAGAAACATTGTTTGCGATGTCTGCCATCATATTCCCGTCTCGTCAACAACATGTAAGTTACGTTGCTGTGTAGAAAAGCTGGTGGGGGTTTGCAACGCCACCAGGTGTCAGTGTGGCTGTTGTTCTGCGATGCCTACCGTGTCAGAGTCCATCTGCTGTCAAGAGGTTGATCTTGAGCATGTATTGTGTGGCCAATTCTGCATCACCGGCACGCACGTTTACTAATATGCTGTGCTGGGAGGTAAGTTAGACATGTTGGAAGCGGCGATGCTTTTCCTGAAGGATGTCAGAGCGGAGACACTTTTTCCTAGTACATGTAGGCTGTAGCTACGGTAGCTACTTGCACTACCTGTGCGAAAACATGGACGTTTCATTTCCCCTTAAACAAATACATGCTAACTTACATGTTGTTGACGAGACGGGAATATGATGGCAGACATCGCGAACAATGTTTCTATGTGCAGTTTGTCAACATATAACATTAGACGTCGTCTTTTTGTCTAATGACTGTACCTAACATTAGTCGTTCGCGGTCAAAATACTGGTGTAAACAGTTTAATGTCCGCGATATTCACTTACTGTCTATGGATAGAGCCTGAGCCAACCAACCCCGTGACGTCACATGTTAGAATACTCCACAATGGCGCGCCCTGGCAGTGAAAGATATACTGTTTTTTCTTTTTATCTTCTAAATGTTTACATTTGTCATGTTTCTTATATAATTGTTGATTATATTGGAAATCCATCTTGTAAATCATGTAAACTTGATTCACTGCTTCATTTCCCCTTTAAGCATTCTCATAAGAACAGCATTTCAGATCATGCAATTTGAAAACAGTGCAGAGCTTTAGGGGGTCTTTAAGTCTCCTTTAATGGTTGTCAAAAAAAAGCTTTATAAAGAAACAAACCACTTGTATTGTCATTTAAAAAAAGGCATCTTAAACAGATAAAACATTTGCAGAAAGGTGGAAACTCGTCAACAGGCCACTCACTTCTCGCCCGATTCCACTCTGTAAGAAAAGACCAGTTTTATTAAGAATCTCACATTTAACCCCTTCTTTGATTGCATTTCAACAAAACTTCTCAGCCTCTGCCATGTCAGGAGCAGAATTGCACTTTTGTCTACACATAAGATCAGAGCCCAGTGCTAAAACATCATAGAAGCCTTTTACAAATACAACAAATTTATACTCATTTAAGCAATGCAGCTTTATCTTACCTCGAGGAAACAGTGATGGGTCCTGATTTACCGTCTTCTGCAAAAGAAAGCAAATGATTTATTACTGCCTTGAATTACTTGAATAACATGTTTACACTTAGTCCACATGCCAAATATAGCAATGTACACAAATTAGCCAGTTCTTTTTATGGCATGTAGCTTTCTCAAATCCTATTTTCCTGATAGTTGTCCCTGCTTTATCCTGAGTAATTAAGCTAAAAATCCAACACATTCCGTGGCTCGGCACAATCTTCTGCACATTTTCCCACAAGGAGTTTGTGATTCAATTGAGATGATTGAACTCTTCACAGAAGTTCACACATAAAACTGTGGGACTCAATAACAAAAATATGCACATGTCCCAAATGCTTAATGCGGAAACACTACATTTAATGCCAAAGGAATGTACACTTTGAATCTGGATGATCAGACTGTAATTTTTAATTGCATTTCAACACTTCTCAGCTTCTGCCATGTCAGGAGCAGAATTGCACTTTTGTCTACACATAAGCTCAGAGCCCAGTGCTAAAACATCATAGAAGCCTTTTACAAATACAACAAATTTATACTCATTTAAGCAATGCAGCTTTATCTTACCTCGAGGAAACAGTGATGGGTCCTGATTTACCGTCTTCTGCGAAAAGAAAGCAAATGATTTATTACTGCCCTGAATTACTCGAATAACATGTTTACACTTAGTCCACATGCCAAATATAGCAATGTACACAAATTATCCAGTTCTTTTTATGGCATGTAGCTTTCTCAAATCCTATTTTCCTAGTTTCCTGATAGTTGTCCCTGCTTTATCCTGAGTAATTAAGCTAAAAATCCAACACATTCCGTGGCTCGGCACGATCTTCTGCACATTTTCCCACAAGGGGTTTTTGATTTAATTGAGATGATTGAACTCTTCACAGAATTTCACACATATAACTGTGGGACTCAATAACAAAAATATGCACATGTCCCAAATGCTTAATGCGGAAACACTACATTAAATGCCAAAGGAATGTAAACTTTGAATCTGGATGATCAGACTGTAATTTTTAATTGCATTTCAACACTTCTCAGCTTCTGCCATGTCAGGAGCAGAATTGCACTTTTGTCTACACATAAGCTCAGAGCCCAGTGCTAAAACATCATAGAAGCGTTTAAATTCATAATCATTTTAAAGCGATGCAAGTTATAGCTTTATCTCACCTCAAGGGAGCAGTGATTGCCCGGATTTAATCGATCTTCTGCAAAAGAAAGCGAAGGCTAACATTAATACGAGTTTGTCTCAAAAACAGATCTATTGCATACAGTGCAAACGCACCTTGAACCATTTGACAGGAAATATTATATTTTATTAAAGTAAATTCGCATACTGTCCGCTCACGAACAGGATCTAGTTATACGCGCCACGTGGTGAATGTAGCGCGGACTAACGTTAATCAAATTAGAAGAAAGGTGAAGAAACTATGAACTAACCTCTAGTAAACTTTTTACATAATTACAGAAAGCTCTGACAAACAGTTAATATACATTTGACCAAAAACAAGCTTCAACCAAACACCCAAGCACTTACCAGCACATGCTGCACTAAATTCTTTCGATGCTGACTGAGAAGAGAACTCTAACGCTGGCAGTGTGGCGGTTTTGATATCCTGAGTAGGACCTTTAGGTATCCATTATATATCGCCTTTCCAAAATTAAGATTCTTATTTAGCTATAAATATGAAGTTTGAAGTACTCGGTATCTTACTAGAAGTTTTATTTGTATTATCAATTTAATTAATTTATTTTTTTTAATTGTACCCGCAATTGTACCAAACTTGTTCACTAAATATATGGTTGAGCCAAGTGCCAACTTCATACAAATTCAATTAAATTCCCTGCGTCATATGACCATACTATGCATCCTAAATTATTGTAGATTACAATAAGTGTGCCCCAACGCATAGTATGATGAAAAGAGTAAGCCGAAAACTCCCCAGAAGGTCGATTTTCGAAGTGTGGATAAAACCACGACCGCTGGATCGTACAACAACGGCGCCACCATATTTGTCCGGGCAACTTGTCGTAACTCTCTTAAGTGGACTGAATAAAAGGTTCCGGACTATTTTGAGGTTTTACAACCCCATTGTACGATCCAAACCAGATATCGTGGAATTACCTTTCACTGGGAAGCCTGAACAGTTAAACAATTGTTTCTGGTTGTATTTAGTCATTATGTTGACACAGCTATTGTGGTATGGTATTTAGTTATAGAAAAATAGACTTTAGAGATCATATAGCCTAAAGTTCACATGCTTCTTATGAAGAATATTATCTATAATAATAATAATAGCTATAAGAATAAAACTGCCATACTGTATATTAAACAATTACACCTGAGCTAATGTAGCTTATATTTCATGTAATTTATACTGTACTGTACTGTGGTTGTACTTTTTTTTTTTTTTTTTTACCTGGATACATAAAGGTTATATAATAATTAGGGCTCCAAGCTGTGATATTAAGGTTTCCCATAGAGGAACCCACAGAACTCCCCCTTATTTCCCTCCACTGGATGTGCCAGACAGCTGTTGTGTGGGAGCACAAGTGAAGTGACCATGGGCATTTCTGAGGTATGTACATTATGTTCATAATAAATTTGGCTGTTACAACAGACAGAATTTACAGAAAATTAAATAGTTCTATCTAATTAGGGGTGGTAAGTAGAAAGACAAAGTGTGCAACAGATATGGTTCTCTTGGCATCCACACTAATTGTCTGGACTGAACCCACTTCATTACTATATACTGTGAGGAGCAGCTATCTGCTCAAATGAGAGAGAGAGAGAGAGAGAGAGAGAGAGAGAGAGAGAGGAGAGAGAGAGAGAGAGAGAGGGAGGAGTATTGTCATGTAGTATGATCCTCAGAGTGAAAAGTCTGCAGCTGCTTCGGAAAGAGGGGGAACTAGAGAGAGAGATGAGAGGAGAGGAGAGAAAGAAAGTGACAGTAGGCCACATCATTAAACACTGACAGTGGGTCAAAGACAGAGTAGCAGAGAAAGCGGGTATCCAGAACAGACCATAACCATATGTGGTCCTAAAAGTGGAAAAATCTGTTACTTTGGAAACGGAAAAAAACTAAACTAAAAGGAAACTTTCCCTGGAAAAGATAGAGGTGAGTTTGTTTCGTTTTTTCTCTGCCCTTCATTTATGTGTTTGAGACAAGTTAGATCACATTGCGTTGACTTGTTTTGCAGCATTCATAGACTATTTCTGTCTGATGTATTCATAAGTTGCTATATATTTCTTCAGTGTGTGGGTGTGTGTTGAGTTATGTGTGACACTCAAAACGGGGACAGGGGGAGGAGAGAGAAAGAGAGCCAGGGTGGGTGAGGGGTATCGGGGTTTGGAGGGCTTTGGAAAGGGGAGAAAAGAGAAAATAAGAGGGAGAGAAGAGGGAGATTCACAGCAACGTCGTCATGATGAACTTTTCAGACAAATGGGTCATTCCCTTCTTTTAAAAGTTAAATAACCTTTCAAACTTTTTTTGATCTTGATTTAGATCAATTTGATTGCACTTTATCTTCTCCAAAATACTATTCTTTGTAATCTCCTAATCTAGATTAAGTTTTTTGGGTTTAATACCTCAAAACTTCAGTCTAATCCCCCCATGCTCCAAGTAGTGATGATTTAATTTAGTCAAGCAGATGTGTTCATCCTTTTACTCACTTACTCATAACATTGCATTAGGGTCCAGTGTGACCCACAGAGATGTCCACTGGAGTCTAGCTTAACATTACACAAAAGGCTGAATGTAAACAGGCAAAAAGTGAAAAACTGTTATCACATATACACCCTCATGCAACTGCAACTCATACTCATATATGCTGTTACTCATATTCTTCAAACTATCTTCTTTTGTCTTCTGCAGAAGAAAGAAATTCATCTAGTTTTTGAACAGCTTGAGGGTGAGTAAATGACAGCATTTTCATTTTTGGATGAATTATCCCTTAAAGTCAGCATGAAATGCAAATTGACAAATCAGTCAACTTTCTAAATGCATCGTATTGATCTTATTGTGAACGATTCATCTATACCATAGACAGTATAAGAAGTGGACAGAGCGATGTCATTGGAACTCCATTGAGATGATTGAAGCCCGTTTTTGGCAATTTTTTAGCACTTCCGTCCCTGACGCGCAGACTCAAACAGAGCTTGACGATGTAGATGTAGAGCAACCCGTCTGTCTTCTAGTGGCTGTGGCATGAGAAATCTGAATCATTCCCTTCTGAAACTTGCAGAGGCGGAGAGTGTGAATATGAGCTGTCCATGAGCTAGAAGAAAGAGACAATTTTGCTAGGTATTCTGATTAATTATTTTGTTCTACGTTTTCCCGATTGCACGCAAGCTTCTCCTCCTGTCCATACGGTAATCTCTCTACTGTGCGACAGAGAGTCGCGTGGGTATGACGCAATCGTTAGCCTACTTTCACCAAAACTGCTTTTACGGGGCCATAACATAAGCTACAAGGTAATGGAGCATTTTATACATTGTCGTGTTTCCTTAAGAAATAAATAAAGGACAAATGGGGTCTTCAAACGCCTCAGATGTAAAGTTATTCGCTGTCAAAGTGACGCCAAAATGAATGGGAGTCAATGGGAATGCTAACGCAAGTGAAGTTCTGCTACAAGATGGCGGCTCCGCGAGGCTTCAACTTCCGATCGATGGATTACCCCCTTGATCCATACATATGTTTAACTTTATCTTTATTGAGCTCTGGAAATTTCACGCAAACGTTTTAACTGAGTCATCCAGTGAATTGACAGACTTCTCTCTGGTGACATATTCTGGACTTCTCCAATGATTCAGTCCTCAAACCACACCTCTTTCTTACAATCAACGCAAGCTTGCATTCAGATCTGTCTCTGTCCAATCAGCAACTGATAGATAAAACAAAGTCCCCACCCCACAATGTGTTACTCTCAGATGTACGGAAGTCAGAATACGGAAGAATGTATCAATCTGATTTATGAACGTTCAGTTTTTTTTTTCCAATATAATTAATGGTCCTATTGCAAAGATCCATCTTAATAACAACTTACATTTCAGTCTGTTCTTCACACAAAGCTTCAGAAAACTATGAATTCTGAGGGCCACTTTTACATGATGATGCAAAAATTAAAGACAGCTTTTTCATTTTTAGGTGAACTATCCCTTTAAGCTTGTGCTCCCTGCTCATATTCTCTAAGGGCACAAGGCTGTCTGGAGGGAGAGGAACAGAGGGGGAACAGGAAGTGAGGTTAAAGTTCAAATATAGGGTTATTTACTATACCCATGACCCCTGTAGTGGGAAAAGGGGATAGAAAGAGACCATTTAGGATAATGCACTGAGGGACATAGACCCATAAGAGAGATTGAGAAGAGAGAGAAAGAAGACAAATAACAGCTTGTTCATGCACTTCCCGTCTGTCATCTTGTTCTCACTCTGTGTCTTGTGACAAAACGTGGTTTACTGCATTTACTGAAACAAATGGCCACAGGCATGTCGGGCTGTCATTGGCGTGTGTTTGGGGCAGCTCAAACATGTGCCTGTGTGGGCTTGTTGGCCAGCCACATGTACCTCTGTTTGCATGCTCATGAACATGTGTTTCAGAAGAGAACTAGTGTGTTTGTGTGTGTGTTTGAGTATATGTTGGTGTTGGTGAACTTCCACCCCTGTTTATTTTTGGGATGGCTCAAGTTTCAAATCCCAGAGCTCTGGATCAAGGCAGATAGCAGTGGAGAATATTGAGCGCTATCTGTCTCACTATAACCCACAACTCTCAAAGCCACTTTCAACACTCGCATCTGCTTTTGGCCATTTAATTTCTTTTTTTTTCTTTTTTCTTTTAACTAGTAACATTTTTTCATCCAGAAAACTCTTTGATCCTCAGTAAATAACCTTGTATATTACTATTCTCCTTTTTCATGTACTTGACTTCAAGACCATTAAAGTTGTTTGTTGGAGCCATGCACTTTCCGACGCACTTCGTAAACTGTAGTTCAAATAAAAGAAAGCTTGTAAAACACAACGCCCTCCCATCATGCTATTAGACACAGTACGACATTCAGCTCTGAAACACATCTTACTATTGTATGCCTGTTAAAAGACAATCTAGAAATAAATTCCAGCCTTTTGTGCTTCTGTCGAATTGTGAGTGCAAGCAACACTATTGATCTCTTTTGTTCATAGTTAATTTTGCAACTCACAACAAACAAATATATAAAAAAATACTAGTAAGTTTGCTCCAAATGTGCATCAGTTACAGTTGTTTGTTGTATAGTTTGAACTTCATTCGTCTTTGACTTATACTGACACCTTATGGATGTGGTGTGGATGCAGATTCACACACAAGCGCGCGCACACACACACATACAGAGAGAGAGAGAAGACACGTGGTTTTGGTTGTGGACGTCAGGATCAATTTAAAGGGACACTTCACCAATGTGCATTACGCTCTGTATCTTTAGAAACCCAGTCATATTTTTGAATGGTCATGGTTTATTCCCTTATTTTCCCCAGAGATATTTTACTTCCTGCTTATTATGCTTATTATACATTTTGCATCATAATAAGCACGAAGTCACATTTCAGAAGTGGAGAGACTACAAACATTAGCTCCTCATTATTTCAGGGTGTGTTACCCACTCACCCTACAGGCCTATTACAGATCAGTGGGTGGGACTTCCCAGCCATTTTGTTTGGAAGCTAAGCTAACAAGCGCTGTGGAGATTGGAAGTATGATAATGACAGAAGAAACTAAACATGATATGGAAGTAGAGGATTTTTAATTCTTCTGCTCAAAGCCGATGTTCGTGGCTATCTTTACGAGCCGTAGTATAGTTTAGAGCAGTTGAGGCTGATGGAGGAACCGGAGGCGGCTGCCTGTCTCAGTTCGAGGAGCCCGGACTGGCTCGAGCAGGGTGGACTGCTGGTGCTTGTCTTGTGCTCTCGCTGTGAAATACGAACACAGATAGAGTCCGTCTGCTGCAGAGAATTTCAACGGTGGCAATTTCTCCTGGACGAAATCTCTAAAGCACACAGACTAGCACACGGATGTTTGTGTTGTGATGTGAACCATCCTAGTTTCTGACTGAACATCCTGGCATCATGCAGTAATTCACCATATAGAAAGAAATACAAACGAGGAGTAATTCACTAATGAGTTTGCCAATGTAACGTTAACAGGATTTGTTGTTGTGGGAAGAAGGAGGCGGGAACCGGTGAACATTTAAACATTTTAATAGTAAAATGAACAAATACAAAACGAAAGTATAAGCCAGCAGCCCCTCATTGATGACTGCTGTAACGTTACACACAACAGAAACAAAACATCATCAAATCAGGCCTGTTTCTCTTTCCATCTGCCGTCGTCGCTCCTCATTTTATGCTTTCGCTCCTCTGTGAGAGATGTGAGCTCTTATGTCCCTCACCCTCGATCATCCTGCTCGTCACTGCCAACTGACTAGAAATTTTGTCTGAAATGAATTTCAAACTCTGGTGACAGATAACGTTAGCCTTGAAAACGGAAGAGTGATTTCTCTGTGTGCGCTGTTCTGGATTAGTGGGTGTGGCTTGCGGAGCTGTGCAATGTGGTGTATTGTGGCAGTTGTTGTCTTACATATAAATGCACCCCTCGGTCTTTTCTCGGTCAAGAGGGTACCAGATTCAAAAATCCTTTTACATTTCGACTACATATATGATCCACTTTCAACAAAGATTAATGTTGAAATGGGTGAAATGCTCCTTTAATGCACAGTTGAAATTGTACAACAACAGGGTGGTTAACAAGGTGAAATAGTACTCGGCTGGTTATGTGATCTCAAGACGTCATCTTAATTTCATTTAATTATATGATTTAAAAAAAAATCAAAAGTACTTTTAATTTATTTGGTAACACTTTAGCTTAGGGTCCAATTCTCACTATTACCTAGTTACTTTATATGTATATTGCTAGGATATTTACTGTTTATTAGTAGGCTACTTATAAAGACTATTAATGCCTTTTTCTGCATGACATCCCTATGCAGAAAAAGGCATTACAAAAAGGCTTCTACATCCCTTAATCTTAACCAATACCTAAATGTAACAACTACCTTACTAACTATTAGTAAGCAAAAAAGTTTATTGAGAAAAAAGGTCATATTTAATTAGTTAATTGTGATTATTGTACACTAATCTAAAGTGTGACCATTTATTTTTCTGTTAACTTTTTTAATGAGGAAAATTAGTGCACATTTAATGCTTTGAAATGTCTAATCTCTATTTCAGACTCATCATGTCAACCCTCCCGGCAGAGACAGGCCCTGAGGATGCCAACAATCAGAGCTTCTGGATGGTAAGTGAGAGGGGAGGAAGGACAGCAATGAGTCAGACAGGATGATGGACCTCTAAGATACCATCCGCTTCTGTTTTGTTAAGTATGTGTTACCAGAAATGCATGTAGGTGATGTAGCTTCTCTTGGGTTTTAACACCTAAACAGTGTTTTATTCACAACAAATGACAAGATTTGTTCAGACATTAAGTTAAATGGTTCACAAAAGCTACTGAACACTCTCTATTAGCCAAATTAAGATTGAAATTCGAAGTGATTTCACCTCTTTGAGTCTATTTCAGCATGGTTTAAGGTTTTTTTAAACTTTAATCTCCGTCTATAAATTTCATCCATTGTGCCTCCACCCATTTTAATTAGCTCAGCTTTTGTCTCTCAGCTCCTTTATTGGTTTACTTTTCTGTTCCCTAATACTGCTGGGAATCATGCAGTAGCTTGCCTTTTAATAGTTTTATAACCTTTTTAAATGTGTTGTCTAGTTGTTTCACTATTGTGAGAATAGTTCTCAGTAATGCAATATTTTTCTACTGTAGAAATTCTGTATTTTTAAGATGTTCTGATGCATCTTTTCTGTCTTAATCTAAAACGCATGTGGAAATATGAATGCCTACAGTATGTGGATAAAAATTTGGTTTCTTTGCTCATGAGGAGATATTTATATCCTTGTGTGTGTAAAATACTTATTAATTATTGCAGCAGTTAAAATATTCCTAATACAGTAGGTTCTTGTGACACTGATAATGTTAATGATGGTACTGTGTATATATAATTATAAACATGCACTGTTAACTGTCATGTTCATGTTCAGACTTATATTTAAAGCAGATAGCAAGCTGTTATTTAGCAGTTGCGTTTATCCAAACTGTTTTACTAATTTCAGTCCCCTTGGAGCAACACTGATGTTAGTTACACACGTTGTTCCTGTATCATTCTATTATTGTCTTTGTTTTGAACTAATGATATTTTCTTGCCTCTAAGCCTCACAGAATCCTTACAAAAACCTTTTGGGGACTGTTGGCTGGTCCCCACAAAGTATCTAATTTCCGGTTTTACTATAATTTTTGGCACAAATGA
This sequence comes from Hybognathus amarus, assembly GCA_030378365.1. Taxonomy (NCBI): domain Eukaryota; kingdom Metazoa; phylum Chordata; class Actinopteri; order Cypriniformes; family Leuciscidae; genus Hybognathus; species Hybognathus amarus. The sequence continues at coordinate 76,056 of JAQIUQ010005369.1, forward strand.
TCTAAAAATGATAATTAAAATACATTTTCATTGGTTAAATTATTATTTTGCATATAATTTGCATTTAATTTAGCATCTAAGTAAGTTTTATTTGATTAGTATTTATAAAGTTTTCTGTGATGATTTGTTGTTATTATCATGCCATGCCTTCTATAGCTCCCTCCCACTATCATTTTGTTTTAGGCTGTTTAAGATTCTCCTCAGCTCTCCTCTTTGCCTGAGCACTTTTTGCTGAGTTGCCATCCCCATCTGGAGCTTGGCCAGTGATACAGTTTTCACAGCCGACCACTGATGTTTAGTCAGTTTACAACAACCACACTGATATCGCCTGCAAGGGTTTTGTTGCATGTCCTACCTTGTAATTGGCTGGCGGCTGACCAGAACTGAGCGCAGTAGGGTTTTTGTGTTCATCACAGACGCTGTGATTGGTTAACCACAGCATTGGCTGAGGATTGCAGTGATGAAATGCTGAAAGTTTTAGCCAGAGTTCAATGGGGTTGATTTTCAAATAGGCTTGTCTGTTCAGTGAAACAGCTCTGTTTAAATACTGCAGCTTTGAGTCCAGCTGAATGTTATATTCCGTTTGACAGGAATTGTGTTATTTGTTGGGTTTCTGCAATTCTCTGATTGGTTGGCAGGTGCTTCTCTGCACCGCTCTTGGCCGGAGTTGAAATTCCTCAGCTGTTTTTACTTTTTTCTAAGACTGGGGAAAATATGTGGTGCAAACCACAGCTAAGAAAGAGAGAGAGAGAGAGAGAGACAGGAAGAACCGACTAAGAACAGCACAAAAGGAAGATGTAGAAGAGAGAGAGATGAATTGATAAAATCATAGGGGAGCCACTAATGGTTGCCAGCAAAATAGTACAACACGCTCCACATCAGCAAACAAAACGCCCATTCTGAAATTGTCATTATGTTCGCTCTCCTCCCTCATTCTTTCTCATTTATCATGTTATTGCTGTTAATCAACCCCTTTCACTGCGCTGTCCATGCTACTTTATGCTCCACTTACCATAGCCTGAATTCTCTCGTCTCACTGGTCCTCATCTAGTCACAGATGTTTTTTTCAGGGAATAATGTTTAAAATGTTCTCTGGTTTTCCACACCACATGTTGTCTTCTGCCATTTATATTAGAAACAAAGCTTACAGTATACTGATAATAACCAATCCATAGGAAACAAACCCAGTGACCCTGCTGGAAAAGAAATTAGGCCAATCGCTCAGATGACAGAGAGACATTTTCCCTGTCATAGAGTAAATATCTCATTCTTGACCCTTTTAAATAGACTATAAACCTTTAGCACCAAGAGACAGTCTTTCATTTTCTTTTACCTCTGTATTATACTATTAACCTTACAGTTCTATCCATGTTCTTTCTCAGCCAGGGAACTACCACCGTACAGTCAAGAGGACCGAAGATGCCTTCCAGGCATGTAATGACATAGTGACGTGTTTCCAGGAGAGGGCCAGGGTCGAGAGACAGTACGCGCAGCAACTTAATGAGTGGAGTACCAAATGGAAACCCCTAGTGGATGCGAGTAAGTACTGCAGGTTTTTCAAGAACTTGGACACAGTATTATACCGTTTAAAGGTTTGGGGTTGGTACGATTTTTAGCTTTTGAAAGAAGTCTCGTGCTGACTACGGCTGCATTTATTGGAACAAAAATAGTAAAATTGTGAAATATTATTGAATTTAAAAGTAACTGTTTTGTTTTTTAGCATCATTACTCCAGTCTTCAGTCACGATCCTTCAGAAATCATTCTAATGTGCTGATTTGACACTATTATTGTTATCAATATAAAAAATTAAATTAAAAAGCTGTGCACTTTAGTATTGTCATGTTTTGGTTTGTTTATGTCATGTTCCATGTCTGTCATGTGATAGCTTGTTTGTCATGTGATCCTGGTTTTCTTTCAAAAACATCTTACTGTACCAACAATCTTACCAACCCCAATCCTTTGAACTGTATGTTCTGAATACATTGAACTTTATGTTCTGAATACAAAAAACTAACTTATTGCTTATGGTGTACTATGCAGTACTATATTCAGCATTAGTAAATAATGTTAAGTCATATTTGCTAATGTTGTTTTTCAACATAACAACAATTCCAACTTCATGCTAAATGATTGTCGCATGACCTGACTGTTATTTAATTCAACAAATAATATAAATGTATATTTTGCATTTTCAGTCAAATTTTGAACACAATACTAGCGTATTTCCTACTGAGTACTGTGTGCAGTATGTACTGTAGATTTGATGTCATATTTAAAAGTAAGTATGCATAAGTATGCATGCTGTTTTAACTACGCATTTCATTGTTTACTTTAACATTACAATTATGCTAACTGTCTGCTAAAAGATTGTAACATGACCTCACTGTGTTGTCAAAAGTATTTATAATATTTAGAATTTTCATTCAAATTTTGAATGTTTAGAACATAATACAGTATTATTGCTGCTTACTGTATACAGTGTGCCAATGTAAAAAATAGTATGCAGTAAATAACAATAAATATTTTACTGAGTTTGTTTACATTAAATTAATATTACAACTATACAAAATTAAAGCTTGAAATATTGTCAACATGATCTCACTGTTTAATTCAACAAGTTCATTTTGGGAATAAATATTAATATATTTTGAAATTCATTTAAAGTTACATATACATTTTTGTCTATAAGTTAAATATGGACAGTATAATCAGTAAGTAAGTATTGAGAAACTTGTGTTGTTGTATACAGTATTTCCTTGAGTTTTTTTAAGGAACCTTTAATTTTGCATATTGACAAAATATTGTATTGATTTGTGTAGCCTAATTCATTCTCTTATGATGTCTGTTTACCCCCATTTTTGGGGGTACATTAAAAGGTCCTCTCATTTATTTCATGAATGTTTGTCTTTGTCCAGGTCCTCTCTATGGCTCTCTGTTACGAGCGTGGCAGTGCTTCCTCTCTTCTGCTGACCGGCTCTCCTCACTGCACTCCTCCATCTGCCGAGCTCTGGTGTCAGAGGATGGAGATCGCATCCGGACGTGGCAGAAGGACACTTTCCATAAGAAGATATTTGGAGGTTTCAAGGAGTCCCAGGATTTTGAAACCGGTTTCTCACGTGCTCAGAAGCCCTGGGGCAAGAGATTGAAGAAGGTAGAAAGCAATGCTGAGATTTGGGATTTTTTTTTTATACTAATTTCTCTTGTTCTGTCTCCAGATAAAAATTTATACATATGGGAACTGTGGAATAACTGCGAATAATGAACTGAATTATTGAAAATGTATAGATACACAGTGCAATACTGAATGAATCTGACCACTATGAATGTGTGTGTTTTTGTGACAGTTAGAGAAGGCCAGGACAGCGTTTCACAAAGCTTGTCGCAAGGAACACATGGCTCGTGAGCGGGAGGTCCACGCCCAAGGCAACCCTGACATTGCCATTGAGAAACAGAGGAAGATCCAGGAAGAGACCGAACTGGCTCACCAGGAGACAGAGAAAGTGAGTGTTGTGTGGGGGAAACTATCAGAAAGAGAGAGAGAAAATAATGGGAGGGTTTTAAGAGACACTCAGAGTAAAATTAATAAAAAGAGAGGTAATTATTCTTGCAAGTATAGGTTCAGTCTGACACACAGAAGTTACGCTGTGCATGAGAGTGACACCCAACAGAAACTTATGAGACAGCCTTTATACTATTTTCAAGGTTCCTCTTCACCTGCTGTACCTTTCACCCACCCAGATAAGGTGCTTACTACTGTTCAGTCTCTTCTTAAAGACACAAACTGTTACTGAACCACATCAGCAACAAGCTACTGAGGAAGACTAGCAAGGTCAAAAACTCTATCAACAGGCCACGTGGCCAGGAGGTCGGACGAGTGATGGACGTGGGCCATGACAGAATGGCTGCCACTCAACATCAAAAGACCATTCGGCCGCTCTGCAAACTGATGGCAGGATTCGCTTAGACAAGACATCGGCAGAGACTAAATGGGTCTGGCTCAGGGACCAAAAAGCATAGCGAAGTTGTTGTGGCCTGCGTTGAAAGACCGAAATACAGGCTTATTGAAGATTGAATAGTGTAATTTATCCCTGTGATGCAAAGAAGAATTTTCAGCATCATTACTCCAGTCTTCAGTGTCACATGATCCTTCAGAAATCATTCTAATATGCTGATCTGGTTCTCAAGAAACATTTTTTTATTATTGTCTATGTTTTTAGTGCTGAATATTTTTGTGTAAACTCTGATACATTGTTTTTAGGGTTCTTTGATGACAGTCAATCTGAAGGGTCACATAAGCACTGAGCAATCTGACTGATTGACTGCAAATTCCTGTGTGCAGGTGCGAGCCCGCTATGAGAGAGGTTCTCGAGGAAGTGACGCGTTATGCTCCGCGCTACATGGAGGAAATGGAGTCTATCTTTGACCAATCACAAGAGGAGGAGAGGAAGAGGATAAGTTTCCTCAAACAGGCTTTCCTTTCCATCCACAGACACTTGGATGTCACCAACAATGACAGGTGTGTGAGACGGGTCATTCTGGTCAAAATCTCAATTTCAATCAATTTCAGTATTGACCTCTCTCTCTCTCTCTCTCTCTCTCTCTGTTAGCATAAAAGCCGTGTACAATGAGCTCCATAACACTCTGATGTCCATCAGCGAGCAGGAGGATTTGCGCTGGTGGAAGAATACACATGGGCCGGGAATGCCCACTGACTGGCCACAATTTCAGGTATATTGCAAATACATTTACTCTAAACATGGTAATACTTTACAATAAGGTTCATTTATACTTCCAAACATGGTAATACTTTACAATAAGGTTCATTTATACTTCCAAACATGGTAATACTTTACAATAAGGTTCATTTGTTAACATTAGTTAATGTTTTAACTAACATAAACTAACAATGAGCAATACATTTGTTGCTTATGTATTCATTTTTGTTAACGTTAATTAATGGGGATACAGCTGTTCATTGTTCATGTAAGTTCACAGTGCATTAACTAATGTTAATACAACGTTATATTTTAATAATGTATTAGTAAATATTGAAATTAACATTAACGGAGATTAATGTGCAGTTCATTTAGTTCATGTTAACTAATGTAGTTAACTAATGAACATTATTAAGTGTTCCCCAAACACAGATTAAAACTTGAGTAATATATGGTAATTGCTTGTGCATAACTAGGTTACGGTCACCCATGTCGTTCATGTGTCTCTGATATCCTGGATTCTCATTCACTATAATACGTCTATGGGGTTTTTCCTTATTTCATCATCCACAATGTGAAATGTGCAATAAGTGGCATTCATATCTCTCATGTCCAAAGCAAAAGAGAGCTGTTATAGGGTTTGTTTAACCCTCTGGGGTTGTTCGGCCCAAATGGACCCGAAGAATTTAAATAATTTTTTTTTTAAATCACAGCTTCCTTGGAATGGTCCGAAATTTGGTGACTTTGTTGTTATTTGGTATTTGAACACACAAAAAAATTGGGGACAGGATGTGAATAGTCTAAGTGGTTGTAAAAAAAATGAAAAATGGAAAAAATCCAAATGGACCCGCATGGAAAATGAATGGGAAATGGGCAAAAATGTGAAAATGCTGAGTTTTTTTTTTGTGCATACAATCTACAAATCAGCCACGATCTCTGAAAAAAAAGCACACAACAGTGAAGGGGTGAATCTATAAAACATCAAGAGTGCAAAACAGACACATCCAGATACACACACACACAAACTCACTTTTATACAGAAACACCAAAAAATTCAGATTATACATGTGTTTTGTATTTTTAAAATGCTCCGTTTGTCCACCAGATGGCATCCATCTCATTTCAAAAATTGCATTTATGAGGCCTAGGCTTGACTCTAAAATGAAATACACCTTAAAAAAATAAAATATATATATATATATATATATATATTTTAATACTTTTTGTCAAAGTATTGTTAAAGTAGGGTTAAAGTACTGTTATGAGGTTAATGCATTCCTGAGGGTGTCAGAGTTAGAGTTTATTTCTGTTGTTATCTGTGATATTTAATTATGTATCTAACAGAGACACATCTTTAAATAGACTGTGTACTGTTGTGCCAAAACCCACATTTACTCCTTCTCTCACTCTGTCTTTCGCTGTCTTTCTGTTTCAGGAGTGGACTCCAGACAAGAAGCATAAAAAGGGAAAGAAGGAGGTGGAGCAGAAAGCAGTAATGATGGAGAGAAGGTCAGTTTGCTACACTGATATTTGCTGTAGGGCTCTTACAGCACAGGGCTGTCCTACTGTTATTCACTACAAACCTGACTTGAACTGGCCTTGTTATTCTTTGCTGCTGTGAATTGACCCTTTGCTAAGCTCAGCCACCTTGGTTACTGTTGCTCAGACAAGCTTTACAGGACATGAATTGGGGTTTGGACAGTGTGATTAATATTAAAATACAGTTGCAAACATTGAGTGGTTATTACATACAATACTTAAATGAAGTGTGAAAACATTGCAAAACATTTTTGGTCTTTACAAAAATCTAAAATATATACAGCATTGTGAGGAAATCTGTGGAATCTGCGAAGCACAAGTCAACTTAAAAGAGAAAAACTCATTTGAAAGACATTACTAGTGTAAGTGAACCACATAACTGTTCCTAATGTTTCTACAGCACATTCACTACAGTTACTATCGACAAAACACTTCAATGAACTGAATCGATATGATAATAAAAAGATGTTAAGTTCGTAAATCATGTTATGATTATACGCAAGTGCTCTAGCAACGTTTTAGAGTATCGGAGAAATTCTGTTTAAACCTCTCCAAGGATGTTAATAGTCTGAAATTTTATAGTGTGTGACATTTTGTTTGGTCAGATGTGGAAAGAATCGACCCTAAAGTTATCTTATCCTCATTTAATTCCATTGATATCCTTCTTTTGTCTAGTGTTTCACTGTTTTGTGATGGTACTTTTATATAAGTTTCATATATGATATTTATAATAATATAAATTAAGAAAAAGATGATCAAGTTTTTTCTGAAATAAAGTATTTCTGTCAGGACCATCGTGGGGATGGAGGAGGGTAATGATGAGCTCCTGAGAAACGCGAAAGCTGCTGATAATACTGAAGGAGCTTATATATGTAAACAGTGATAGGCGTCATATTCCTATAGGTAGATGTGGATCAGCTGAGAGTCAGCTGACGCAAGCTTGACTAACATTACCTGCCAGAACTGACGCTACTCTTAATTACTGTGGAAAATATATAGTACATTGGTAAATTAACAAGTAACTAAAAGTTCAGTAAAGAAAAAAATAATAATTTGGTATAATTAATTGGTATAACAGTCATAATTATAATAAAAAGTTACAGTTATTAAATACTAAAACACAATTATGAGATATTAAGTCATAATTATGAGATAAAACATCAAAATTGAGATAATTATGACATGGTTGATATTTTTGTAATAATTTTTCTTCATAATTTCATAATATCATCTTTTTGTCATAATTAAAACTTTTTTTTTAATTATGTTAATTATTTTAATAATCCTAATTATGTTTTTGTCCATTTTGAGTTTTTATAACTTTTTGACCTGGTTTCACTGACAGGATAAAGTCTTAGTTTAATTAGGACATTTATGTAGCTTTTATAAATGTGCCTTAGAAAAAAAACATTGCTGATGTGCATCTTAAGACGAAACTTGAAATATTTTAAGATATGCCACTGCAAGTTGCTTTCATTTAAAACTGCTCAAACATGGGATTTAGTCTGTGACCAATCTCATAATTTCGATTTTATATGCTATAATTATGTGTCATAACATTTTGCCATTATTTATATTTTTGTCATAATTTAGACATTTTAACTTAATGTCATCATTTTGACCTTTTAATTAACAGAGCATTTTTTATTCAGAAATGGGCTTCCATAATTATCGAATTCTCGAGAAAAATGTATCCAAACACAAGAATTGCATTAGAAAAGGATCTGCTGATATGGTGGAGATCTAGGGGGTATAATAAGGTCGAAGTGGTATTGCAACGTTTTTAATGCAGGGCTTACTGTAGTTTATTGACTGTGTCTGTTTTCCCTCCTCGTCTCAGTGTAATGATTGGAGGAGTGAGAGTAAGAGCTCTTTATGACTATGTTGGACAGGAGACAGATGAACTCTCCTTCAAAGCAGGTCAGCTGTCTTTGTGTTTGTATATTCATATTTTATGTCTATATGATGTATGTGTACCATCTCTGATGCTTTCTGTTTGTGTGTGTGTTCAGGTGAGGAAGTTTCTAAAGATCGAGGATGAGGATGATCAGGGTTGGTGCAGAGGCATGATGGATGGAGGGAAAGAGGGCCTTTACCCTGCTAACTACGTGGAGGTGGTGTAGATCAACAGGAAGACACAGAGTTACATAAATGTCTACAGGTTTAAGCCAGTTTCACAGCCATGTTTATTGAAGTTTGGTGCAGGTACGGGTTTAGAGCTGAATTAAGTACGGGAAGTTGGGATCTGAACAAGAAAATACGTCCAAAGTGCTTTCATTTCGATCTTACTTGAGGACATCGTAATGTAGGCCTGGTTTCACAGACAGGGCTTATATAAAGCCGGGGTTTGGCCTTAGTTCAATTAGGACATTTGACTAGCTTTTATAAATGGGCCTTAGAATAAAACATTACTGGTGTGCATCTTGAGACAAAACAACAGCACTGGCATAATTTACCTAAGATACATCAAGTTACTTTCAGTTAAAACAGCTCAAACATGTATTTTAGTCTGAGACTAGTTTAAGCCTTGTCTGTGAAATTGGGCATATGTTTTATTGTGCATCTTTAGATTAAAATATGCAGAGATTTTCATTCAATTATGATATGAATAGGTACAAAGATCCTCTAATATATAGAGAAAATGAACTGCATTGTCTTGACGTATGCATGAACCTACAGAGAATTTTGACGAGGATGTCTCACACCAAAGACTTCAGTGCATTTTTACATTTTATCAATGACATACTTCTGATGAGAATTGTTATATCTGATGCCTGTGTAAAAGGGGCCAGATGGGTACGTCATTCACAGCTGCGAATTTCACGCAAGATGTTAATAGGTATGATAATATGCTATATTTTATCCGCTTTGATCGTGTTATTAAATATCACTTGTCTCACATTTAATTATTTTAGTTACATAAAGGCAGTATTAATCAACACCATTTAAAGTGATATCCGTGGGACCCATTACGGTCTCGTCTTGTGTATTTCTGTTGTGTTTTTAGATGTCATTCTAACCAAAGAAAAAGGATGTATGCAAATAAGCCCAATGTTTATTTGTGCAGCAGTGAGAGTAAATTACATCGGATCAGGGCCGTAGTCACTAATCAAATGCAAATACTACCAGTATTAAAAAGGATACAGATTACTGGGAGTCTTGTTCTTATTAATCATCTTGCACATACACATTATTATACATTTTATTATTCCTGTTCATATTTCATTTTGTGCTTCCCAGGCCACATGCCAGTGCTAATATATGAGGCTTTAAATAAATATTTGTGTGTGCGCGCGTGTGAGACTGTATGCGTGTGTGAGTGTATTAAGACTGGTTTGAGGATGAAATGGGGACCTTTTGCCTGACTCCTCACTTTCTGAGACTCCTGTGAAGTCCTGTTTTGAGGGTCAATACTTTTAGGGATAAAGTTATAATTAGGTTAAGGGTAAGAGTTTGGGTTTGGCACTTAGTTGTGATGGGATAGGAGAAGGAGTTAGAGATTGAATTGTGTCAATGAATGTCCTGCTTGTGTGTGTGTGCAGCAGTGGTGGAATGTAACGAAGTACAAATACTTTGTTACTTTACTTAAGTACATTTTTCACGTATCTTTACTTTACTTAAGTAGAATAAATAGTGCATACTTTTTACTTTTACTTCGTTACATTTTGCAGCAATTATTATACTTTCTACTCCACTACATTTCTACAACTTCTGTTACATTTTTGTTACATTTTCTGACCAGTTTTTCCCCTGCCAAAACGTAATCTGACCGTCCGTCTGTTGCACGTTTGTCTCACCAGTGACGTTTGGTTGCCATAGTAGATATATCAACTCGGTCACACTAAATGCGCCTCGCACGCAGTGCATTTATCGTGCAATTTATACACGAAAATTTGTATTTACGTGCATAGGAAACGCACCGTGTGTAATATACGGTTGGTTAGGATTATGGCAAGCCAAGAGGTTCAGAATTACACCATAAATTAATCACGTTTAACTGCCAAACATAGTTATTAACATATAGTAAGGATAAGCATGATGTGTATATTGCCTAATTAATTGCAAGCTTGTTTCAGAAATGGTGACAACTAATTTTTTCCATCATTATATGAGTATTAGGTTGAATGAGTTAGAATGAATGTTTTATTAATCATTAGAAAATAGACATTAAGAGAATAAATTGTTATGCAAGTACTTTTACTTTTAATACTTAAAGTACATTTAAAATCAGGTACTTTTTACTTTTTACTTAAGTATGGTTGTCATTGTGTTACTTCGACTTTTACTAAAGTAAATATTTATCTGGTTATTTGTACTTTTACTTAAGTACTGAAATTCAGTACTTCCTCCACCACTGGTGTGCAGACTCCTATCAGTCAGCCTGCTCACGTATCTCAGGATTTCAGCTCCACTGGACCCCACAGGCAGCACATCTTTTAATAGTGTCAGATCATTCAGTGTGTTGCCCTGAGTGGTTGTCACACACATTCTCAGTCACATACAAGCTTATCGTGCATCATGACGAGTACATGAGTCAGAAATGTTCCCATTTTGGGCTTGATTTTCCTAGGGTCAGATTCCTTTCCCACAGTTTTGTGGAACATTAACCTTTCACACTGCCCAAAAATGTGCAGATTACTGCTCTCAGTCTGCATAAAATACCTTACAGGGAAAATAATAACACAGGCTAAGTAAAGCTGGCACAAGCTATGAGTAGGTCAGTGATGAAACCCAAAAATGTGCTTTAATTTCACAGCTTCTCACAGACACACTGTTTACCAAGCAATTTGCATTGAAGTCTACACCGTAAAACAGTATTTGGCCTAGTGAATAGGCCTAATAGGAAAAAGTGTCCCATGCTCTGTTAAATTTATCCATAATTCTTAAATCCCAGATGCCAGGCCGATTGCCTCCCTACTGACTGTCCATATGTTGCTCCGCCGCCACTGTGGTCTCTGCGGTCAGTGCTGGCAGCACTTTTGCTACTTGGGTGAGTACCTTCACCAAACAGGACACTGCAGGGTTTTAAACTTCTCCACTGGCAGATTTGGGGATATTTTGTACAAAAAGGCTTCTATATTGATGGTAAATTAAGGCTTTTTAAAAATCATCTTCCTGCTGGTAGGCACTTTTCTGTGAGGGTTCTGACGAAAGAGGAAATAACCGTTGCTTAAAATTATCTAATTTTCTGCTCATAAAAGATAAAACCCATCCTATCTCCCACTTCCACCACAATAGGACTTTACAAAGGCATCAGGTACACTTTGTGGATTCTACAAATCAACATAGGCTGAGATCACATTATTATTGTACACCATTAGTTTTACAGTTACAGAGCACAGATATTTGATATGTGTCATGTATTTAAATGATTACACACACACATTTAATGTTTTAATTTTATGCGTTTAATATGCATAAAATTCTCTCACATTTTATGAAGTTAATTAATATGCAAATAAATATTCATACAGTGAGAAGTGAATATCTCACACTTAAAATGGAATATGGTAAGACTAAGCAAAGAGAATGAATATATTTATATGCTGTGAACGCTGTGTTCTACTGAACATTACTGTCTGTCAGAAAGAAAATTGTACTCCAAACTCATCCGTGCTGATGCTTTTATAGATCGATATTATTTTCAACGTACACCGAGTGCCTCTCAAATTTCAGAATTTGCCTGCCCGGATGTTCTCATAAGCTGATTATCTTACAATACTGATGTGCTGTTTTTATCATTTCAAGTGGGTAATTGTTATGTAACTTCTATAGAAATAGATGGCAAGGCCTTGGTGTCGTGTTTATGACGATGGTCCCAGTCAGCAGAGGGCGCAGTTGATTCATGAAGCAATTAGCTTTGAGAACTGATGGTGTAACAGCTGAAACTCCTTAACGCTGACATCGAGCAGAACTGTCTACATTTTCTTTTGGACATCAAATGGCAACTTTTTGTTGTTGTTGTTAAAAGGTAAGAAAAAATGTATTTAAAACAAACAGATTACACCTAAAACGTGCAAAAATATTAGCTTGGCATAAAATGAAAACGAAAATCGCCGCCGCATTTGTAGGTAAATAAAAAAACAACAACAGAAGGGTAATTTTAGGCCTTGCACATGAAACAACAAACCCTTGGCCAAATGTATTGGTATTAGCTTGCTGTACATTTGCTCGAGATTAGATCCACAGCATGAGAAACAGGTTGATTTTGCTTTCCTATTTTCACTCGCACAATTAAGAAGCGAGCTCATTATATTTTAAGTAGCGCGCGAGTGCAGACAGCCTCTCATGATTATGGAGGACTATATTTATGTTTATTTGAATCACCAAATCATCAAGTGTACTAATGATTTATGCAAACAAACATGCGTGGATGTATGTTGATGATTTGTCTTCCATGTCTCCGATAAATGCACATGAATAACTGCGGATGGTGACTCACGCTCTTCCAGCAAAGTACATATAGCATAAGCAGCAATCTGTCATAGGGCTCCCCCTCACTGTCGCGTGTGTGTGTGTGTGTGTGTGTGTGTGTGTGTGTGTGTGTGTGTGTGTGTGTGTGAGGTAAAATAGAACGAGAAAGATCAAGAGAGTGAAACAGTCACACTGAGACATGGAGATTTTATATGTAGTAGGTCTGTTTAAGTTTATATTTTCCTTTAAGTGAAAAATATATCTTAAATTTGAGTGTTAGTTTCTATGCTATATTTGATACAGGTATCCTAAATACATTGTACAGTGCACAAATAATGCTGTTAAACATGATTTTTTGAAAAATAAGATGAAATATTGCGAACTGATTGCTTCAACAAAATATGGAACCATTTGATTGATTAACAACCTCTGATCTCACAACAGGTCCATCTTTAATGGTTTGTAAGTTATCGTTTAAAAATGTATTTCCCTATGTGGAAAAAATGAAAGAAGTTTTTACTTCAGGGACCCAGCAGTGCCCAGCAATTTTCCTTAGTGGAAGCTTTAAGATAAGTAGTAAGATTATAAAAATAATTTTAACTCGGCTCAAACTTCATGTTTTTTTTTTTTTTTTTTTTTTGTGAAAAGGCAAATGGGATAATGTACAGCAGCAGCCAGTCATTATCACAAAATAAACCCTCTCAGGATGATACCAGGTCACCCTGTCTGGGTTTATGTTGCGATAATGATCGACTGACCTGACCATAACACCTCCTTACAGCATTATGCTCGCAACCCCATTGTGAAACAAAACAGTGACTAATCAATGCGTAAACGACCATAAGAAAAGCTTCAAAAACTGAAAGAAATCTTTAGAGCAAGACATCAGTCTTCACTGGTGTCATCCAAAGACAATTTCCACCAAGATTTAAGTCTATCAGTCACCCTGACCCTGAGCTGTGCTGTGCTGAAAAAGCAGAGAGTTATAAGATGGCTATTGGTTTATCCAATCACAGATGAATGTCACACTTCCAGCCTAATTCCATTTACCCAGTTAGGGTGCAAATAAACGCTGTTGCAGAGGTTGAGGTCAGCACAGACATGAGGACACGTTTTGGTTGCTTGCTTATCAACATTTTTAGAGTGACCTTAAGCACAGACTAATGGCAGGGCAGGGAAAATTCCAGTTAAAGAGTTGGCTCACCCAAAAAATGAACATCCTGTGAACCATCATCACATCAGTTGGAATATAGTGGATATATTTTTTTTTTTGGCTTTTTTTGTGGTATGGAGAAGAAGAGAAGTTTGGATATTCAGCTAAATAAACTACTTTAGGTCCCACTGAACAGCAAACAAAAACAGCAATCTGGTTTTGAATGGCATGAAAGAAAAGGATGGCAACATTTTTATTTAAAATTCTTACTACAAAGGAATTGATTGGATTTACCATGAATTTGGGATGGTTAAAATAAACTGATTTTCACCAGACATCTCAAAGTTAGTGATAAGCTAAAACCTTATTTGTAAAAGGGGAATGGTGAAATATCCCTCCTGACCTTCATCTGACCAGCAATTGAAAGAAATGTTTTGGATATTGAAGGTCAACCAGTTTTTTATTTTATTTTTTAGGATTCACATATCTTTTCCCACTGTAAAAGTTTATGTAGTTTCTTCAATGATGATTTGAAAATGGTTGCTTTTTTTCTGCGAGTTTTATTTGGCATACATTTTTCTTGTAACTGTATCCTTTGCCCGCAAGTGATGGTGTGGTATCTCATATCTCATCCAGTACCATCTCTATGGCCTTTACCTGCAAGTGTTTCCCCTACCATTGTTTTGGGGGCAGCCCACCATAAATCCAGTCATAAAAACGGAATTTACTGTATTACGGGGAATTGCACGGAATTTGTAATTTTTTTGACGAATAAATAGAAAGCAGTTAAGTACACTTGAAATCAAATCTCAATATTATATAGACTTGTGTGTGTGAATATTAAACCGCAAAAAGGCTCACTATTGTCACTATAAGTGAATAAATTATCTTCTAAACTTTATTTTTTCATTTTAACTGTAAAGCTCAAAGTTTGTTTAATTTCATATGATTAAAATAAATTAAATGAATGTTTTATGTCTTCATTTGATTACCAGAAAAAAACACAACACAAAATGAGTGTGAAAAAATGTAATTTTTTTAAATGTTGTACGAGTTTAATAAATCATAATATATGATATGAATTAATTGGACATGCTAAAATTTTTATAGTAGTATAAATTTTATAAGAGTACTGTTAGACTGCGCCAAACGATCTTTTAAATATCCAGATGTGTAAACATGTAAAAGCCTGTGAATTGAGCATGGTTCGGTATAGGACACTCATCTTCATTGTTTCGTATTCCCCATATGGAGTCCATTAACTCTATGTGTTAAGGAGCTTATTGTGTCACATCATATAAAACCTCTGACAGAAAGTAGTTTAGCTTCAAGTCATCCTTCACGCTAACAGCGTGAGTGGAAGAGACAGCAAGAAAATGTGTGTGTACTGGGTCAGTAAAGGGAACAGACTTGTGCTGGCTTTATTTGTCTGCTCAATTCTTTAGCTGAACAAAATTATGAGTAATCAGGAAATGGTTATTCTAGCTTCTTAATTAGCCTAATTAAATAAGAGTTTGACTAGAGAAGAGGGACTTGAAATAGTGTGTGTGTGTGTGTGTGTGTGTGCATGCAATATCCTCAGAGAAGCTTAAGGCTTAGATGGGCAATACACTCTGGATACTTTATGTGATTGTGTATATGAATGTAGAGGGGAAACTGGCTATATATCTCTCTCTTTAATTATTTCTTAGGGTAGATTTATTTTGAAGATTTCTGTGTTAGCTACATACCTTAATTGTATTGGCTTTGGTATGTTTCAGCTGTGATAGAAAGATACAATCCCCAGTTGGTACAGTACAGTTGAACCAGGTCCTGCAACATTCAGAAATGAGAATGCAAATATAGTTCAAACCCTGATTTTGAATTAATGTAGCAAATCGGATGCAAAGTTACAATTTGTATTTGAATGTAAGAACATGGATTTGAAAATAAACTCAAAATTAACTGTAATTTTATAAAGTTTTTCAAGTTATTGAACATTTAGAAAATACAAAATGATCCATGAAATAGTGAGGTAAAAGGTAACAGAAATATCAACAAATATGTTTGGTCAACAAGTATTGCAAATAATAAACTGAATATATACATAGTTCTCCCAAAAAATTAATTTATGTCCCTAATTAATTACTCACCCTCATGTCATTCCAAACCCATAAAATTCGTTCATCTCCAGAACACAAATGAAGATCCGAAATCCGAGCGCTTTGTGTCCTTCCATAGACTGCAATGTTTTTTCTACTTTCAAGGCCCAGAAAGGTAAAGATTGTTATTATTAAAAAACACTGTTCACGTGAGCACCACAACACATTTTTGTTCAATAAATAAGTTTTGGGTGTCTATTTTCCGCACAAAAAGTATTATCGATTGATTTATAACAATAAAGGTACAATAATGTAAGAAATTTGTAATAAATATTTTTAAAAGAAAAACATTTACAGTGTGATATTCCATGCAGTTGTGTACTTGCATTATCCAAAAATTTCCCAAGGATTTGTAAATCTAGAGAAATTCTAGCTTTACATAAAGGCTTGACTTGCCAATGCCGTAATTTTTGCACTCTCCTCGGTTTCCGCTTGTAGAAACCATAGATATATATACATAGTAGCCTAATTAGTGACAGTTTGAATTGGGCATATACATCACTCTATATATGTGGGCCGCTAATGGATATATGTATATATATATATATATATATATATATATATATATATATATATATCTCCATTTTATATGATTCAATATTTAGCTCGCCACTGGTGTCGTTCAGTCATGTCATGGTTCTCGATTATTGATTGCATGTTGCGTGTAGAGAAAATGTAATAAAAGAAAAAAAAACGTAAACGTAGATCAACTAAGGCAAGCAAGCTTTGGGAAAAACAGAGAAATAAAACAAGGCTCAATATCGGCGTGGCGTTTTGAGAGCGCAAGTTATTGGTAGCTGCAATCATCGTCAAGTCTTACTAAGGCAGTATATATTGTAATTTATTTACCTTTCAAGGGGAGGGATGACATAGAGGTGGAGACACTCTGAAACAAAGCATGTAAATGAAGTACAGGATTCAGCTCCAGAAATTCCCCTGCCCTGATCTCATCAGCATAACAGTGTAATTTATAGATAGATGGTGATCCAATCAACCTGATTAGATCACTGAAACCTTAACATTATCATAGAGACAAAGGTGCTGGGCCTTTGAGAAGTGATAAAAGGTAAATGTCAACAAGCAGAATTGCTTGACTTGATCTTCTTTAAATCTCACCATCTAGGCCTCAAAATGGAAAGCACTACAGTTTAAATATTATTTTATTGGAACCTAATTAAACATTAAATAAATATGTAACACTACAACACACATACAGTTATATTGTATATATTGTATACTTTGTTTGTACAGTACTTCAGTAAGACTTATAAAGTCTATGGCTGTGAAATTAAATACAGTATGTTTTCCACAAAAATATTTAGCCATTACTTGCACATACTGTGTTTCCATTAAAATGTATGTTTAGTACAATTGTTTTAAACCTCAAATCATTTGACAATTAGTCACTTATTAGTAGCAGGCAAATATAACATTACATTTCAAAATGGAAGTTGAGTCATTTTTTCCTTGTCGTGACATATATCCGAGTGAAACGGCTTCTGAAATTAGAAAAAAAATGTAGGGCAGGGCTTGATTTCATCCTTCGGGAATTGATTGGGCGTTGCAAACAAAATGGAGGCAGATTTGAATGCAATTCTCTGAGAGGCAGTGCACCGATAGCTGCACCCTCATCGGACATGGCTGGACCCTTTCGCCATTCCACGTGACCGAAATAGAAGAGAGGTCGTTTCGATGGGGGAGGGAAGGGTAATGTATTTGATTAACGATCATGAGGATACATTAATTTTTTTAAATAATGAAGTGCACAAATAAATCATTTATAATTCAACACTACAATATTACATAAAAAAAAGATTTGTCAGATTTGATTACATGCCGACTTTAATGAGGTCTTTACTACCTGGGCCTTGAAAGTGGTAATAACATTGCAGTTGTAGGGGGTCAGAAAGCTCTCAGATTGCATCAGAAATACCTTCATTTGTGGTCCAAAAATGAACGAAGGTCTTACTGTTTTGGATTGACATGAGGATGAGTAATTAATGACAGAAATTTCATTTTGGGTGAACCAACCCTTTAAAACACATGTGAGAACTTTCCCCATCTTGACATTTATAAAAGACAACTCTATGTGTGACATCTAGCCTCTGTCTCCCCTTGTACACCCCTAGACACCCATCAGTGCAATCTTTCTGAGTGACCAGTCTCAGGTAGCAGCAGGAGGGGGAAGGGCCAAGAGAAATGAGAGAGAGAGAGAGAGAGAGAGAGAGAGAGAGAGAGAGAGAGAGAGAGAGAGAGAGAGAATAGCCTCCATTAGCAGAGAGCTGGAGCACTGTAGAGGTTAATCATTACTTCAGCATCACTTCTTCAGCTGAGAGCCAGATGGCTGAGTGGAACCCTCACAGAGACAGAGCAAGAACTGAGAGTAGCACCCCCTGCAGGACTACACATACACAAACACGTGTGTGAGTGCACACACACACACACACACACACACATAGACACACTTGTTTTCAGATTTCTGCTCCTCCACAGTGTGACTGTTCCGCCTGAAGAGTGGAGCTCCCTAGCGCCAGGCACAACGACTGAGTGAGCATGTAGCTTATTTGCCACAGTGATGGCTCTGTTTCCACAGCTCAAACACGTTAAGGGAGATATCATGCACATGGTTTTACATTGACTGACCAATATCACTGAGTGCTTGTATTCAGGCGGCCCTGAGGGCTCCTTGTTTGCTGACAGAGATGAACACTTTGGGGCTTTGCTACGTTACCAAAAGTTTCTGTTTGTAATAATTACTTTCTGTGTTTTTTTTTCCTCCCTCGTTCTCCGCTAAAGCCCAATAGTCTCCTGTCACTGTGCTCCATCCCTCATCAGTATTTCTGTCTTTCCCCATCCACTCAGTCACAGTCTAATGGTCATGCTTAATAGGCAGCTGTCTAATTGCTTCTCATTAGCTTGTGAAACCAAACATCCATGACACAACAAATAAACAAAGCCTTTTTCATTTGCTTTGGGGTTTTTTTCATTCCTTCAGGTGCCTCACCACCCCATCTCCCCCCACCTCATTGAGATTTCTCTCAAAATGTTTTTTTTTTATCTCCTTCTTTTTGATCTGTTTCTCTCAGGTTCAGCAGAAAGGCTCTAAAGGCTCATTTCTAAGAGTGTCCCATTATCAAAATCGTTTCAGTTCACTGAAATTCCCAGAATCGACCTGGAGAGAGATAGCAGAGGAAATACAATTCCCAGGTGAGCAGCTATCATTGTAGTGATCATGACGTAAAACAGTAAGTGATGTCGGTCATGACCAATGTCTTGACTATGATGTATCTGATACAGTCTGACATGCAAGATAACCAATGACACACAGTCTGCCTCGGCTTTCTCACTAAGGTCGCACTGTCTCACAAGTAGCACTTGTAAAGGACAGAAAATGACTCTCAAGTAATTACAAAAATTAGCAGAGATTTATATTTCATAATGTGCATGCAAAGGGAGATAGTCCAGCAGAGTTTCTAGTTTAAAAGAGCAAATAAAGATTAACCCCTTACCAAGTTATGTTCCAAATTTGAAGTTGATATCACAAAAATTGACAGATTTTGTTTATGCGTAGTACCAAAAATAGCAACCGGGTGCCATTGAATTCCATTGAATGTAGTTGTATACATTCTGCCTTAACAAATTAATACATTTCTGTCCAAATATCAATTTTGTCACAAAATTTGGAACCTTGAGACTCAGACATTTCTGACAATATGTGTTTTGTCAAGATTAAAAAAGGTTAAAATCATAAATATTAAATATAATGATGCCCAAAAGGGGAGGAGCCTGATAAAATAAGTACCGTTTTTATGGTAATGCAATGTATGAGTTTATAAGCTTTCAAATGATACCTAATTTATGAGAACTACTAAAATATGTGATATAATAAAAAGGCGATACAAAATAATTATATTTTTAGAGGATAGATATATTTTTAGAGGATTTAGAATATATATATATATATATATATATATATATATATATAATTTTTTTATTGAAAAATACTAGATTTTATGTTTTATTATGAACTTTTAGCATAAAAACAGAAGTTTCAATAAATTAAAAGTGGGTGCATCGACTTTTTGTGACAAAGGTCACACCTCCTGTTATGATGCAGATTTTTTGAGGTGCACTCTTGTCATAAATTCATCAATTACTCTTCCTACATAATTTGTAACACAAAACAGGGGTAGAATATCTATTTAGAAGTCTTAGACCTTTCCAACAATATATAATTTGTCATAATTAGATTAGGATTTAATAGAAATATAGTGAAGTAAAGTTAGGCATCCTGGTACAGGGGCGGTGTCAGTTAAGGGGTTAAAGCCCACCCACCCCCACAGACACATCATTTTGTTAATTTGTGTATGTTCTGTGGTTTTATGTGCATTATATTAGTTTAATGTGTGGATGCTGTTGTTTACACGTATCAATTTTACTTCAAATGAGAGACTTGTGTATATTTTATGATAGCACTGTACTTTTTATCAGCTTATATGAAAGTACATTATGCTGTGTTTAACAATGATGTTGCTGAAAGATACCAAATACACTTAATGTGTGACTTAATAATGAGTGTTTAAAAAATCAAGGCCCTTATGGTTAAATGGGACGTTGACCTAAAAGTTTCACAACCATCCAGTATAAGATTTATATCCAGTCTTCAGTGCCACATGATTCTTCAGAAATCATTCAATATGCTAATTTGGTGCTTGATGAACATTTCTGATTGTTATCAATATTGAAAACAGTTGTGCTGCCTAAAATGAGATTTCTGTCATTAATTACTCACCATCATGTTGTTCCAAACCTGTAAGACTTTAGTTCATCTTTGGAACACAAATGAAGTCCTCTTTGATGAAAGCCCTCCATAGTAAAAGCCAGACCGATTTATCGGCAGGCCGATATTATCGGCCGGTAGTAGGCATTTTCCAAACTATCGGTATCGGCAGTTATAAGGGCCGATAAATGAATATTTCAAAAATAAAATAAAAACGGACGAAACACACCTCAACCATGTCATGAGTAATGGAGTTGTATAGTTTCAGGGCACTCACACCGTCCCTGTTGGCAACACTGGTGTATAACGTGCCACACATCCTGCAACCTGCTGATCCAGCCAGGGTCGGACAAGAGAGAACCAGTTATCCCGAGTGAGATCATCGCTGAAGTGTGTTCATGGTGGGTTGATCACGAGAGATCTACATTGCTTGAATAACAATTAAAAGAACATTCCCATCAGTTCTCTTAACTCAAATAAGCATGACAAAATTTGTGACTATCATGTCCAGTTTTGTTGCTGTTAAATAAGCCGAGAGTGAAGTGGAATTAGCTAGTAATTATTATGTTACGTTGTTACAGTGTAGTTGAATGACTGTCCTTTTAACTTTTGACAATGTGTCTGAAGTATTTCTCTAATAGCGCGTGACAGTTATAGCAATGAGACGTATCATCTCTCCTTGGCCTGTTATATTGAAAATGTATGTTTTACAATTTGCAGTATGACGTTATCATTGCTAAATTATGGCTCGTCATAGACTAGCGAACCACAAAGCTAGCGAATGCCACTATCATCAGTCTGTTCTGTTGTGACAATAAAAGAAACTAGTTTCTTTTTAAAATGTCATTATCATATTATTTTAGTTCAAACTCATAAATAACTACAAATAACAAATGTTTTGGAAATATGTTAATGTTTTCTTAAACGTTTCTGAAATAAAAAAAGAAACATCGGCCGATAAACAAATATTTGTATCGATATCGGCCTTGAAAATCCTTTATCGGCTTTGGGCCCTACTCCATAGTATATGGAAGTCAATGGGATCAGAAACTGTCTGGTTACTGATATTCTTCTAAATATCAGAAAATCGTCTGAATGGATTTGAAAACGGTAAAGCCCAACTGTTTAACTCTGGGGGAGTTGTAAAATGAGCCTATTTCCAAAAAAAGTGGAGTATCCCTTTAACCCCCGGAAAGTTAGCGTGCACGCAACGCGTGCCGCTTAATAAAATTGAGGTTAAACCACTGGAGTCACATGGATTCCTTTTAATTATGTCTTTACTAGCTTCTTGGGCCTTGATAGTGGTCATTGCTTAGCTGTCAATGCAGGGACAGAAAGCTCTCAGATTTCATCAAAAAAGATCTTCATTTGTGTTCTAATGAATGAAAGTCTTACTGGTTTGGAACGACAGTAACTAATGACATAATTTTCATTTTTGCGTGAACTAACCCTTTTTATAATTAAAGTGGAAACCATCTAGCATTTTCTTTTAAGGATTCTTTGAATAGGATGTTTTAAAAAAGCATTTATTTGAAATAAATCTATTCTGTCCTTCACAATATAAGCAGCTAGAGATAGGAATACAACACAGCCTCACTCTTCATTGGACTAGCTCCCTGCATCTCTTTGTATTTGGCAGTGTTTGAGTGTCTGGTAACCTGTGTCACCTTTAAATCTATCCCCCATACTTTCACACCCATACAGAGAACTTCCCAATTCTAATTCTCTTCTCTGTGTAGAGTGCTTTGGTGGCCTCCTGGCCAACTCCATACAGTCAGCAATGCATCAAGCTTTAAAATGGACATCTGAACAGCAGAGTAGTTTAGCCAGTTTGATATATAGAGCCCCTTGTTTCAGTGGTGAAAAACATCAGCCCATGTGAAAGCAGACGCCTCCCTATGCCACCACTCTGCCTTTGCCACAGTGTAACCCTGGGGTGTGAGAAATGTGTGAACAGCAGTATTTGCTTTGAAGTAGATGACTGCTTCGGGTGAAGTGGACTCGCTGTTTTTTTTTTTCAGCCACTCTATCACTCCCATGCAAACACAGCCACACACGAATAATGCCAGAGGATTGAATATTCATCACTATTCTCTTTAGCTTAAAAGGAAAGGGACATGATCATGCCAAGTAAGTCTTAGAGACACATTTTGTCCTAACACAATTTGATGTAACCATGCTCATATTTCTCAGAGATTCACATAAGTCACGACTTCTGTGCAACGTAGGATGCATTTATACTTATGTCATTTCATGCTCTTTAATCATTTGGATTGCTATCCGATTAGGTTTACACGTTCAGTTTAAACTTGGCCACGCAAACGTCTCAGACAGAAGCCTAATCTACTATCCCTGGGCTATATGCTAAATTCTGCAGCAAAGATTTTAGTTTTAACACTCTCTTTGGCAATTAACATTTAAGATTTGCAGTTAGTCCATTCATGTCTCTCCTTCATGACTGCCCATGCCAATGCGGCTCAAAGCCAGACAGGAACATGTTTGGTTGAATATTCTCTTAGCACCATAGGGCAAATAGTTTCATGGTTATGTCATTCATGTGTCTTATTCATGTTGCTCATTCAAATATAGTTTCTTTACTTCCAAATTTTTGGACAGTGAAGCTGAAGTTTTAGGCTATGTTTACACGGAAACGATTCTGAAGAGAAAACGCAAAAGTAGCATTGCATCATCACTTTTTATTCTGCGTTTCAGACGAGCGTTTTGTGTGGGAAATTGCGTGCAAATGGTGACGCAAAAGTCTGTGAAATTCAATGTAGTATGCACTTCAGGCGGCTAGGAGTGCATACTATAACAACACCAAGCCCGCGCGCTGCGTACAACCTTCACTGTCAAGCAGACTTTTGCGTTTTTACCATTTACACGAGAACGCAACGGTGGAGCGTTTTTAAGATTTCCACTCTGGAGGGTGGTTTCACTTTTTGCGTTTTTAAGCCTCAAAACGCCGTCGCCGTGTAAACGAAAGGCACATCCGATAAATATTTTTACGTTTCACCCGCGAGCGTTCTCGTGTAAACAGGGCCTTAAAGACAACAGCCACTTTATTAGGAACACCTGTTCAACTACTCAACGCAAATATCTAATCAGCCAATCACATGGAAGAAACTCAGTTGGCTTTATGCACAGCTTCCTGAACTTCAGCCAGCTCCTTGTTTCCTGTCTGCCATTATTGGACAATCTTGATTAATTCAGGTGTGTCTGATTATTGTTGTTGTGACTACTGAGGTCAGACACACCTGGATTAATCAGTTTGCCCAATAATGGCAGACAGGAAACAAGGAGCTGGCTAAAGTTCAGGAAGTAGCGCAGCTGTGCATAAAGCCAATTAGGGGCCATTTACACAACACCTTATTTCAACTAAAAACGTAAAATTTTTTATGCGTTTAGGCCATTGGTTTACACGACAACACCGCTTTGAGTGCCTGAAAACGAAAACTATTTAAAACGATCTCTGTGTAAAAAAAAAGCAAATCTCTAAAGACCATGACGTCTTGTTACGTGTTTCATTGCCATCTAATGGCCTGGCAGCAGAATACAGGGTTTTAGTCGTTTTCGCAGATCCGTGTGAATGGGGATTGTTGGTGTCGTCTGTACGTAGGAAAACTCAAAGGAAAAACTTCTCCATTTTAAGCATATAAATGTCGTGTAAACTACCTTTAGGCACGTAGACATGGGCTGTTCTCAAACGGAGTCTGTATCCTAGTGAGGACGTGGCCTTGCTTGACCAGTCCTTTGGATGCTGTAGGCTAGAGTCGTCCTTGGTATTAAATGCTAGAATGAGACTAGTAATGAGACTAGTTCTAGTGAAGTGTTTCTCAGCCTTCTTTCTGGAGGACAACAGCATGAAAGCATTCAATCCAATCCCATCCATGTATTTAATGTGGTTAATTATACTGTATATATATTGCTTACTGATCTTTGTCATCCTCACAATAAGCCTTTATTAAAGTCGGTTTGGTTGCAGTTTCAGACACACTGTACTAGGAAGGGAAAAAAGGAACCTCCGCACCCTTCTGAAACTCCACAGTATATAGAGGAGATGTTTGCAATGAAGCATAAATATTTTATAGCAGACTGTAGTGAAGAAGACTGAACATAAATCTGTACCACATATTGTGGTGGTGAAGAGGGAAGAAATGGGGGTAAGCCTGAAGAGTGGAAAAGTGAGAGTCACAATGATGGTGCAAGAAAGAGTAGGGGAATGAGTGGAGAAGACAGAAAGATGAAAGTCACTGCAAGGAAAGTAAAAAATGAAAGAGGAAAGGGAATGAGCGATGTGGGCGACTCACTTAGAGACGGTTGTCATGGTAACAAAATAAAATGGAGAACTCAAAAAGGAGCAATCCAGTGAAGAAGGGCCGACAAACTGTTGCGGATGAGAGAGGTGAACTTGGGCAGCGAGGCTTCAGACGTTATCAGCACAGCGCGCCACCTTGCTGTACCTCTCAAGTCTGGTGCGAGATTTTACAGACAGAGTCAGGAGTCAAAATAGATTAGAAAAAAAATAAGGTCAAACGTCACTTTAGATGACTCTTCATCCTTAACGTGATTCGTACAAGAAAGGGATGTTCTTGGATCAACTTCACCTATTTATTCCTCTCTAATTTTAGAGGTAGTGTTATGGCTACAGTAGTTGACAGTAATATTGTTACATTAGCAACAAAGGAAGTTGACCCAGGAATAGTGACAGAAATAGAATTGAAATTAAAATTTCACTATCTATACATTACAGGAACGTCTGTCTGTCTGTTAATCGTATATCTCTCGAACCGTTAGTCCGATGGATCTCAAACATGACAAGTGTCTTGCTACGGGCACGAGTAAGTGCAGTGCCGAGTTTGACGTTGTTTGGATTAGAAATTCAAAAGATATCGCTAAATATATCGCTTTGCACGGGCATTTTGCACTAGTTCCTTATTAATTCCATTACCAATTAATTTAGTTGTCAAGTCAAATCACCTTTATTTCTATTGCGTTTTATACAAGATTGTTTCAAAACAGCTTCGCAATTAACCAAAAAATAACGATGAATGATGTAAACTTCATCAGATATGACAGAATCTTATTTTACTGTAAAGCAGCAGTTCTTCAGAACTCAAATAAGTATAATGTTCAGTGTAATAACTGTGTAAATTTAATCAATAATGAAATGAATTCAAGTTGGCAATAAGCAGCTCTAAAAAAGAAAAGCTAGGGTGTCATTATTCAGTTCAATTCCGTTCAAAAACTAGTCGATGTTGCAATATTGTAGTAGTATTGAAGAAGGACGCTTTAGTCAGTGAAAGAGTCAATCAACTGCTTCACATGAGTACTAAATATACATAACTGTTCAAGACTGATCTTTTGGGCCAAATAAGAGAACTGAGTTAAGAGTCAAAATCACATTACCAGTTCATTTAAAGCTACACTGTGTGATTTTCCAGCCCGTTCTCATCCCAAAGCGCCATATACAAACGCTTTTGCAAACTTTTGACACTTTTGCAAAAGCGTAAATATACAACGCACAGGGTACCCTTTAGCGCCGGTTAAGTTTAGGTATGGGGTTGGGGTAGGGTTAGGCCACTAGGAGGCGCCTTCTGCCCGCTTTATTTTTACGTCTCATTTGGCGCTAAAGGGTACCCTGTGCGTTGTATATTTACGCTTTTGCAAAAGTGTCAAAATATGGCGCCTTGGGATGAGAATGCGTTGGATTTTCCCATCTCAGTGGTGAAAAGGTACATGACCATCCAGTGAATATTAGTATCTGTTCCTCTCAATTCCAATTTCGTTTTAACTCCTACGGTGGCCAATGTAGTCCAAGATTAACATGGCTTCCAGTTCGACCTCGTCCATGAGTGTTAACTGAAACGTAAACGCGAAAGGCGAAGCTTGAATTAACGTGTATGTCCCTCTTTGGCTAATGTACTTTCAAGATGGAGGGGCAACATGGCGACCGATATACAATCACGAGAATACTTTATTACTCGAACGAAGTAAATATACATTAATGAGCACATATATTTTTGAAAGAACTAAGTGTTTTTAGCTAAGAATAAACTAAAAGAGTTACACAGTGTAGCTTTATTACATGAAGACAGATTCAGTCAATTTGTCATTAGAACTGTTTTTATATGAACTCATGCATCCAAGTAGCCTGGATGCCAGCCCGAACTCCGCCCACAACATTTTTTGGACGGGAAGTTCGGTCTGGACTCGAATCCATTGAGGAGTAATTATGATCAGGCAAACAATGTTCGCGCCAATCAAATTGCCAGGGCGGGCTTTATACGATGATGGACAGATTGATCTGCAAGTAATCATCACGTTATCAACGTTCCGCTGTTGCGTCTGTTTGTAAAATAAATCGACAGCGCATTAATTTTAATAGACAAACAGAGAACTGGAATAAAGGCATTTGTCGATCGGAAAGATATTTTGCCGTCCTTCCCACATGATTCGGGAAAAGTGTAACTTATATCAGCTGGCTCCGATGGTCACTAAGAAGATGTGTAATGAAATGCCTGTGGTCGTTGTGGTTTTTGCTTTGGTCGCACTCATGGAGAAGTAAGTAAAAGAAGCAACACTCGTTATTTACCTTGTAAAATAAGTAAGTTCTGTAGTTGAAAACTGCGCTATGCAAAGGAGTTCACTTACTGCGTTGCTCTGATTGGTTGTAGGTCTACCGACTATCCAATTGAGTGCAGAGTTGTTACGAACACGCCTCATAAAGCTTAATGGAGCGGTCTCAGACTCATATTCTCAATAGAATATGAGGATGACGAAGTCAGGCTAGCATTCAAGAGTCTTTTTGGTCAATTCATTAAAAAGAACTGGCTCAAAAAAGTCTTTGAATTTGTAATCACAAAAGCCATTCATTGGTGAATCATGCTACATTGGTTTGGCGGCACTGAAGGAATAATAAAGACAGAAAAAAAGTTAATAGAACAGAATGTCATGACAAGCTTTTGGTTCTAGTATTTTTTGTACAAGTTTCTGAATTAGAATATCCAGGAACACGTCCTACTAGTGTAAATCCCACTGTGCAGCTTTTCATGGGCTCATTATTTTGTGCACATGAAAACGTCTCCACAGCTGAATTACAGCATTTCCTCAGCCAGAAATGGTTGTCCAAGAATATGCACATTTCTGTGTGCATGAGTGTGTGTAAATATAATTTCCAGTAGGAAACAGGAGCAGTGCCAGTACATGTTCCCTCAGTGACATGAGCTCTCCGTGGTAGCCGCCTGAGGCCAAGCTTTCAGTTTCCTCTCTCTGAGCCCTTTTTGTCTCAGATCTTCTCTCTCTAACCTGTCTTGCTCTCTTTTAGTTTGTCTGTAAGTCTGTCCTCTCTCCCTCCCTCTTTTTCTCTCGATAGCCTCACTGCTGTGCTCTCTCTCTCTCTCTCTGCCCTGTCCTATCTTGTTTTCTCCCTCTGTTTTTCAGTGTGCACTGCTCTGACAGTTAGCAGAGGCAGCTGTTTACACTCATTTATAACCCAATCATTGTGCTCAATGCTTCAGGCTACTTCTCTATGTGCCCTTTATTTCAACAGAATCCTCATCAATACTGTATACGATTGAGTATAAATCATTGGGAGGTATGCATGTTTCTGAAATAGCTTTATTACCTTGATTCATAATGACAGCTGAACATTCACTATAATAGCTGCCTTAAATAAATGTGCTACTATATTATTTAAAAAGATTTCTGCCCTTCCAAATTGACTATTTGCTCTTCTATATTGTGTTAAAAGTAATGATTTCTAGGCATGGCGTCCTGCGGTTCACACTGTATGAATTTTCATTGCAGCTGGATGTGTGAGATCTTGACACCATCCTATGATGACGGCATATAAACATTCAAGCACAAAATCATTGGCTGTATGGGCATTTGAATTCATTGTGTGTTGACAGATGCTCATTTTTCTTTATTAGTAGGATTATAGCACCTTTAGTAATGATTATTCATAGTAACTCCCCTGGAGGACTGTGATATTGGACAGTGTAGACAGAGTAATTTGCATATGTTCAGGTTCTGTACCTAAACTAATTTTGATCTGATCACAAAGGCGCCCTTGGCTGTAAGTTGGATTAAAACAGCCCATGTTGCTATCCCATCTTTAATAATTACACAGGAACTGTTGTAGTTAATGAGTCCAAATATAGAAGATTATCCTGTCAGTCTAATTTATAGTTTATATAATAAATTAGACTGACAGGATAATCTCATCAGTGCATCACAGTGACTTTTTTTCATGGGGTTGACTATTTTGGTGAAACTTTTTTGAAATCGGTGCTCGTTGAGGTCGTTGATGCTCTTTATGGATCCGCAGGCCAGCTACGTTATCTGAGCCTGTTTTGAGCGGTCACAGACACTACATATTATTTTCAAACCTGTTTGATTTTATCGCCATGTGATCTTGTAGTGTGTGCAATGCAACAAAAAGTTGGAACTAATCCAGCCAATCACAGTGCAGATGGTATAAATGGAAAGCTCCCATAATCACTTGTGTGAATTTCTTGCTTGAATGTATTTGAGACCAAATTTTTCCCCTCCTCTGGACTGCCTCTTGACCAAATGTCTTGTAGTTTGTGCACCTCGTCAGCATTGTGTTGTGAAGTGCGCTGCTATGACAAGACAATGACAAATGACAATAACACAACGAATCGATGACTTTGACAATCGTGCAGTGTGTATCCAGCACCATGGTCATCGGCTCTCAGATTCGTGTCTTTTGATAATACACACTACGCACCACATGAACGAGCACTGATTTGCCTCCAAATTTCAGGCGTTTGTCTGCGATTTCCACGAAATTGTTTGCGAGTGTTTAAAGTCATGCAGTGTGACAGTGCACTCCCAGCACAGATTTGCAATGGTCGCTGATGAAATGATACTACAAGCTTTTCGATTCGCACCATCTTTAAAGGTCTGCAAAACATTGGGTTGAGCCTTCTACCTACATTGCTCCATTAATAAAGAGCCATGTGATCAGGGTTGGTGTACACCTTAGTTGCTTTTTCAATGACGTAGGCTACGATCACATTGAAATGGGAATGTCCGATCTGTCCACTTACAATTGCGAATGTATGACACGCCAATTCGTATTTCCATTTTTGGCGTGCTATCAACACGCATAATTGCTTTTCAGCGTGTTTATGGACACCGTTGACTTAACGTTATTACTGTATATATAAATAAATGACCCCAACCCTGTCCCTAAACCTAACCGTTACTGGGGTTAATAGCATTTATGAGTGTTCCCTTACCATCCTAGGAAAAGAAAAGATCACTCCCCAGATGTAGATGTACATTTGGCTTTGTTTCGCTCGGACATTTAAAGGCGTGTACATGCACGCTGAATCATTCGGACGTTAATGGCGTAGACATACTCGCATACATGCGGATAGCTCAAAATGTGTATAGATGACACGCCACTTGACTTGAAAGTGGTGTGTATGTTTACGCAAAAGTCATGATGTCATGTTGCTTTGTTTCGTTCGGATATTTAAAGGCGTCTACATACACGCTGAATCCCTCGGACGTTAATGGCGTAGACATACTCGCATACATGCGGATAGCTCAAAATGTGTATAGATGACACGCCACTTGACTTGAAAGTGGTGTGTATGTTTACGCAAAAGTCATGATGTCATGTTGCTTTGTTTCGCTCGGATATTTAAAGGCGTCTACATACACGCTGAATCACTCGGACGTTAATGGCGTAGACATACTCGCATACATGCGGATAGCTCAAAATGTGTATAGATGACACGCCACTTGACTTGAAAGTGGCGTGTATGTTTACGCAAAAGTCATGATGTCATGTTGCTTTGTTTTCGCTCGGATATTTAAAGGCGTCTACATACACGCTGAATCACTTCGGACGTTAATGGCGTAGACATACTCGCATAACATGCGGATAGCTCAAAATGTGTATAGATGACACGCCACTTGACTTGAAAGTGGCGTGTATGTTTACGCAAAAGTCATGATGTCATGTTACTTTGTTTCGTTCGGATATTTAAAGGCATCTACATACACGCTGAATCACTCGGACGTTAATGGCATAGACATACACGCATGCATGCGGATATCTCAAAATGCGTATAGATAACACGCCACTTGACTTGAAAGTGGCGTGTATGTTTACGCAAAAGTTATGATGTCATGTTGCCACTTACATGTCAGATGCAAATGCGCGTAGGCCTATCCGCAGATTTATTTCCACATATGAATGAGGACTGAAATTTAAGAATATTGGTCTGTTAATTATTGTGCTTTTTTCTGTCTATACACGTTTGTGGGTCATATTCCAACCTGTGCCACATGGGTGGAAAAAAATGGAATTGGGTCACTTAACCATTTAATGGAAATGCAGCCTTTGTGAATGCAATATATGATTAGTGACACTAGGAAATTAATCTGGCACGTTATGTAAAAAAAAACTTTTTATAACGTGCACTTTGTTATAAGTTATACTTACATATCTATACACACACACACACACACACACACACACACACACACACACACCAAAGTATATTAGTGATCTCTCTCTCTCTCTCTCTCTCTCTCTCTCTCTCTCTCTCTCTCTCTCTCTCTCTCTCTCTCTCTCTCTCTCTCTCTCTCTCTCTCTCTCTCACCATACATCAGTATGTGTTTAGTACTGCACGCGCACTGGAGCCCGTGAGCGGAGACGAGGCTCTCGTTTAGTATTCCGTGCACAAGGCGAAGGAGAGAGAAGGGAGGGAGGGGAGAGAGTGAAATAGAGGAAAAAAACGAGGCTGTGAAGACAGGCGAAAACACAGAAAGAGAGGAAGAAGAGGGGAGCGGAGAGACTCCTCTGTCCCTCTCGGTCTACTCTTTGACATCCATCTGTCCCAGGTGCGGTATTTCATCCTTTATCTGTCTTTGGGTGTGCGGGCGGATGTTATGATGTTGCTGTTGTAACGCGCCGCATGAGAAAAAATTATATTTGGATGAATGTAAGCTCGAAGAAGAGAGTGTGCATATAATGTAGACAGTCGTTCCGTTCGAGATCTGCATTGCTTTAAACGGTGCAGACTCTCTACGAATTGTTGTGTTAAGGTTATCCATAATGTGTCTATTTGTGCGCGCGCGTTAATATGTTGTGTAGGTCTGCACGTCTGTCCGTTATCGTCGTTCAAAAACCTCTCAGTTGCTTTAGTGATCTCTTTTATCTATTGCATGAATGCATGAATATGTGCTGGGCATCGTGACCTCGCATTTTCAGATGTGTGTAACAATTTGTGTGTGCAACAATGTATATAGAATGATCATCAGTCAGTTAGACTGTCACTTATGTAATTCTGATCTGAACTTCTATATTTTCTACTCTACATGCTTAATCTGCTCATGCATATGTAATATGCAGGAGGCAAGAATGTAAAATGTGCATATGAAGCTGCTTCCCTCCTCTTCAACCCCTTATCAATGTTCCTTTCCCTCCAAACCCCACCCCTCCCCACAGTCTTCAAAGGCAGGCTTACATGGGTTTCTTTCAGGCACAGGACCATAATTATGCAAATATTAATACATCCATATGGAACCGTCACAGGAATCCTCTCTCTGTCACTCACTGACAGCATATAACGGTATTCGTAAAAGCCATATGAGGGGGCGATTAATTCCCCCTCAATGTGATGGAGCGGGTGATGACGTTGCCTGGCTGCCGAGAGCTTCCCTCTACACTCTTATCTGTGTGGGAGCTGAATCTTAAGGGCTGGCGCAGAACGTCACCAGTATCCCAGGGTTCCTCGCACTGCTCACTGCTCTTTCTTTTGCCTGTGTTTTCCTGTGTGGTGTTATAGATAATTTAGATACTCTGAGGGCCTGGACAGAGGAGTGCAGGAGAGAGAGGGAGAATGGGAGGGAATAACCAGGCCCACATGAAATCTGCAGGTTTACTCAGAATTGGGACGTGTGCCATTCATATAATTCTGGAACGTTCCCACCCCTGCATATTTGTTTATTAAACACTTGGACTAATTTGATTATTCTTGTATTAATGTTTTAATGTATTCCATAGAAATCCACCAAATCCAAGTCTGCAGATTTCATCTGGGCCTGAGGGTAACTTACAGCAGAGTTTCACCGCAGTAGCCACGTGAAGGTTCGACTGTTTTTGTCAAAGAAACAGGACTAAACTCTTTTTAGACACTGAAAACAATGTTACGACATGCTCTAAGATACCTCAGCTTGCAACCACAAGCCGCAAAGGCCCAAGGTGTCCTTTTTTTACAGTGATATGTAATATCACCCCTGTCTTTGGCCAGTGGCAGAGGTCCGGTTGTGTAAATGACAGCAGCTGTTGGCAGGGCAGTTTTGATGTGTGTTTAGTGGCCAGTGAATACGCTGGACACAGGAGGGGATGGAGAAAGTGTCCAGGAACTCACAGCATCGTGGCAGATATGAGCAAGACGATGAGATGACGCAGTGATCTGGCTGAGTGTGCCTAAGTAGAGGTTGTGACCGCACTGAAGGCCGTTTAGCCTGGTTTCCTCTCCCAGTGCATGAGAATAGTGATTTAAGGGAGTGAAATGGTACAAAAGAGGAAGGAAGGGTTAGAAAAGCAAGAGAGCATTGGAGGGAGGAAGATGAAGAGACATGAATCTACTAAAACTGCGTTATCATTTATTCATTCATTCCCACTTTGCAGGAAGTCTGGAAACACTTTGCTTTGAAGCTAAGGGGGTAAAGAAAATTACTGTTATCTTCCAACAGGTTTTAAAATACAAAAACACACCATCCTTACAGAAAACAAAAGCAGATTAGACTCCCGATGACACTGCAGATAAGACCACAGGCATGGGGTGATACAGTGAGTGAGAGAAAAAGGGAACGAGAAAAGAAAGAAAAACCACAACTGCTTCATTAAGAAATTACTCTAATATCCTATTGGTTATACTTAATGGATTTACATCCCTTGTCAATAGAAGTGTTCAAATTCATAGCCTCAGTAGAGAAGAAAAGGATTAGCCATCATCTTTCTTTTACAATTAGTCTCAGTCACATCTATCAATTTCAGGGGAATAGGGGAAGTTGTAAGGCAGGTTTCCATTGAGTCAAGAGGAAAGACGGGAAAACTTCAAAAGGAGGCAGGGAAAACTACAAATGCTTCGTACATTACAAAATGTTAAATATTTGCTTTATAATGATGAATAAAATAAATGTTAAATATACTGATATTCTCAGTTTATCCTAATGGCTTTTTGAGGTAAATTTAATATTTATATGATAATATTGATATTTAGGCTGCTATTGAAACCAGACTATAGATACAGTTTATATTTAATTCATTTATATCCTTTTTTAGAAGTGTTCAAATTCATGTAGTCTAAAGGCCCTTGCACACTGAGGCCGAAATTTTCATACGCGTTTTTCCAAGCGGCAACATTCTAATCTGAAAGATGAAGCCTACCCGGAAGTGCGATAAACTGCAATACATCTCAAATCCGCTAGAGGCCGGTCCCAAAAGGGAGCGAATATCCATAGACGTCATGTTAAAATCTCCATTTTCACAGCATAAATTTATGTTTACAGTTTGGTCCCATGGACTTTTATTGTAATCTTCAATATGTTCCGCGTGCCTGACAACTGTGAAGGAGGTGAATTTTTTTCTAACTCGTTAGTTTAGATCATACTTGGATATAAATATGTCCGACAAATAAGGGAATTTGACGTCTCGGCCATGATCTGACGCAACACATCATACCACCTCTGTATCCTTTCTGAAACTTTTGTATTTTATTTTCCAAGATTTTCCAGTATGGCGCCGCCCATACCCCCCTTAAACAGCTTCAAACCCGTTCTTCTTGGCTGACGTCACAGATGCTTTGTCCATATTTTTTACAGTCTATGGTTTTTTCGTATTTGTCATTCGCTGCTTCTGAATTGTCAAAACACCTCTCAAAATGCTTGCTACGAATGCGAAAAACGCAGAAAATGAAACCCGATCCGAATTTTTTGTGTGTAAACGTGATTGAAACAACCTGAGGTCGTATTTATTTTTTAACCTGAAAATTTCAGACAAGAATTTCGGACTCGGTGTGCAAGGACTTGAGAAGAGAATAAAATTTGCTTGGTTGAATTTTCAGTTTGAAGCTATAATTGCCCTGTTTAAATATTAAAGAGACAAATGATTTTTAAAAGTTGCATTTGGAGTTGGATTAGAATTAGATAGTTAGGATCCCATGACAGCTCTGATTTCCATCACACAGCAACTGAAACATCTGATTAAATTTATTTATCTATATTTAAACACTAGATTTGACACTGGAAAATGGGCCAAAAAGGCGTAATACTGAAGCAGAATTTCAATATAGGAATTGTATTTGCTACTGTATAAAGTTTTATCCATGTGCATTCCACTAAAATGTGTCATAATGTGTATGGTTTGTGTGATGTTTATTTGATCCTTTGTGTCCAAGAGTGGAGGACACAGCTTCCAGCCATTTTGAGCATCGTCTTTTGTCATCTTTTGCAGATTTTACAGCAACTTAACCATTAGCCTACAAACTGGTCAACCTAAATAGGCCACTGGACATTGCTTGCGGGCAAAACGAATTGCATCATTCTTTACTGGCTTGAATAATTTCACCTCAGGGTTGAGGACAGAACCTCAGACCCATCTGCTCTGTGCTGTAGATACAGCCAGTGACCTGAGTGACGGCTGCTGATCTGTGGTGTTGAAGGACAGCCTCCTGACACATCTCAACCTAAGACACCTGACAGTGATGTAGTGAATGCCAGATGACTTATGTTTGAACAGTCAGCAATATTATCATTGTCAGTAACTTGCCTTATGATAACACACATTTGTGAGTGCTAGCTGCAGTTGTTTAGAGGTTATTAGGACCTGTTATATCATAGGATCACCTCATTTGTCACGCTTTATCATGTCCGCCAAAGCGTTCTGCAAATCCACTTGAATGGATCAAACTGGTGGAAATAGACTAATTACAAGTTTAAAATTAATCCACTCGGACATCATCGCTTTCAGTCATGGCAAATAAATGAAATGACAATCTGTGAGCCATTTTTAGAGGCCACGCAATATTTTAGATTAAACCTTTATTAGGTGACCTTTATTACCTATATTATTTTACAAGGATTTATAGACTAATAGGTAAAAGGTGGTGATTATTAATGATTGGCAATATACAATATAACAAAACAAAATATGCTTTTTTTACTCTATTATTCGAAGTTACATTTTCAAATTGTTTTGTAAGGTAACATGTTTTGGATTTTTGGTCAGCATTTGAGGTAATCTCTTCTGCTTTGGGACCGCTTACTGGACAGCGACTTGATCTAGTCTTTCTGCTTTCCGGTTTAAACTGGTCATCTAGATGTTGTGTGGATTGTCTAGACACCAAACAAGAGCTGCAACCTTCAAATGTTTACGTATGTAATACATGGCAATGTAATTATGGCCATTTTGATGGATGTCACTGAACATTGACCTTTCCGGTTGTGTGTCTGTGTACATATCCATGTAATCATTGCACTTTATTATAGATCTTCATC
This sequence comes from Hybognathus amarus, assembly GCA_030378365.1. NCBI lineage: Eukaryota > Metazoa > Chordata > Actinopteri > Cypriniformes > Leuciscidae > Hybognathus > Hybognathus amarus. The sequence continues at coordinate 112,348 of JAQIUQ010005369.1, forward strand.
TGTAATGTGTGATTGGACTGGGGCTTTTGTGGCCTTTATGACATGATTGGACTGTGGCAATTCCACCTGGCTTGCTTGTGATTGGACAGTGAGCATACAGGTTCCTGGGGTCCCTGTTGTAGGATAATGCTTTTCCTGGAGATATTGATTGAGACCAGCAGTCAATGGAATGTCTGAGATGGGTTTCATGTTCTGTTGGGCGATTGTTTCATGTCGGTGTCACATTATTCTATTCCTGCTTTTTTTTCAAGACGCACAGCCTACGATACCCCAGAGCGTCAGTGTAGTTTTATTACAGTACTGTTTATCAATTGTAAATTCATATCCTCTAGAAATTTACACTAGCATCAAAATGCTAAGACTTCAATGCCACATGTTATATGCCCCTTTCGGTGTAAGACTTTTTCTTCTCAAGCTTTATAGTTTGTCTCTCTCTTGATTTCTATTTCATTGGCTCTTTCTCTCACCTGCTTCCCCATTTCCAATCCTCTTTTACTTGGTTCTGAATCGCTCTGGCATTTCTGGACAGTGACACTGTAGTTTGCTGCCAGACGGCCATCTTTCACATTGAGATATGCAGCATTTTTAAGTCAAACCTTGACAGATTTACAGGCCGAGCCATTGGTGAAGAGTGCAGACAGGAGTTTTTTGTGGCGAGGGGGGATGCTTTTTTATGGCTAATCTGAAGCTTATTTTTTACAATGGACTGAAGATCTGAGATGGACAGATAAATGGACCACAATCTGTTTTGAGTTTCCTTTAGACGATGTTCCAGAGTGATAGACCGCTCGGAGCACGCTGATTAGGCAGCTATAGAGGAGAAGGCCAAAGGAAGGATTGAACGAGTGTGTGGGTGAACATCTTGACCTGAGTCCTGCCCCGAATGACTTATAGCTGTACTTAAGGCTTTGACTTTGATTGATTGATTGATTGATAGATTGGAGCAGAGAAGATAGACAGAAAAGATGCAGCTTGCTGGAAAGAAACAATCCACCAAACACCAATGACATTTTACAGACCTAAAAAGCATGAAAAGATAGTCTATCAGGGTGATAGATGGACGAACGGTTCAGATAAGAGGAGGTGTCCCGTCAGCCAGTGAAACAGATCGGACTTCTTAAGCGATTTGGCGGCATGAAAAACTCTCCGTTGAAAGCATACAATCATTAAATTGATTCACATATTGATAGATTTGCACAACTTTTCTGTGCTTGCAGAAAAGTTTTAGCTGATGCAGAAAGGGGATGAAAGGTTGGACGGAAGGGGAGAAAGAAACACTTTGAGGAGGGCAGAGAACACGGAGCGAAAGAGAATGGAAATCAAAAGTGGAGCTTTGACCTGGTTTTGTGAGACAGAATGAGCACAGAACAGAGGAAGAATACTGAGAGATCTCATAGATATAGAACCCCATGCTGACAAATTATACACACGGCCCCTTAATAGATGAATCACTACAACACATTTTTACTTCTCAATGGCGTCTGCATGTATCAAAAAACAGATTTGTTATTTGTATTGTAGGAGTTTTCATTGATCATCAATGTCATGTGCGTGGTGGTGGCGCAGTGGATAAGACACATGCCTTTGGTGTGAGACCTGGGTTCGAATCCACTGTGAGACACCAATGTGTCCCTGAGTAAGACACTTAACCCCTAGTTGCTCCAGAGGCGTGCGACCTCTGACATATATAGCAATTGTAAGCTTTGGATCAAAGGGTCAGCTAAATGAATAAATGAATAAATGTAAATGTATCAAAAATGTAATTACTACAGTATGTAGTAGTACATAAGTGCTGATAGCAGTACTCAGTAGATCTTTGACCTTTATTCTAATCCATCAATGAAAAGCTTCTTGGAATTTCAAATTGATGAACTACATCTAGTGCAGTACATCTATGAGGAACTACATTCAGTGCAGTCGTGTTGATGTAATAAAATGTTGTGAATATTGGCCTAATTAATGTGAACCTTAAACGCTTTCATCCTCCACACAAGGGTTCAAAATTTGCCATTCAAAAGCATAAAAAACATGGTTTGTTTTATCAATTTATGCTCTTTATCTGCAGTGTGTTGTGAGTGAGAACTGTTACTGTGTTTCTGTGTTGTGTGTATTGTGTTGTGTCACGCCCATTACAGCCAATTTGCCTGTCACTCACTTGAATCTTGTGGTGTTGCACCCATAGTCTGTAAAAACAAATAAAAATGGACAAAACATCGGTTTTGAGGCCTTTTATGGGGGTATGGGTGGCTAGCCTCGTGAGACCATCCTGATCTCGCGAGCTTTCAAGGTTTCATTCGCAGATCAGTCTGGATACTTTCCGTTAAAGAAAATTTGGGAGCAGTTCACCAAACGACGTCCAATCAGCGTTGGCTTTGAGGCGGGTTGAGGTGTGATGCAATCAAGCGGAAGCAACGCGATCTAGAAACATTTTCAGACAGCGGTAGTCCTAATTCTTTTAGCCGCTCGCTAATGCTTTTTTCTCTTGCATCCTTCTTGTGAAATATGGACCGGGCAGCTGAAATGGTGCCTTTTATTCGCAAATTGTAGTTACATAAACGGCAAATATCCTCAACACATTCTTATCCCAAGGCGCCATATTTTGACACTTTTGCAAAAGCGTAAATATACAAGCGCACAGGGTACCCTTTAGCGCCAAATGAGACAGTTAAGTTTAGGTATGGGGTTGGGGTAGGGTTAGGCCACTAGGAGGCGCCTTCTGCCCGCTTTATTTTTACGTCTCATTTGGCGCTAAAGGGTACCCTGTGCGTTGTATATCTACGCTTTTGCAAAAGCGTTTGTATATGGCGCTTTGGGATGAGAACGGGCTGATATCCTTTGCCGACATGTTGCTTTGCTGAGCTAACGAGCCTTTACCTGCAGCAGCAAGTTAGTACGTCATGTGCTTCGTTGATCTTATTGGTTGATTTGGCCCGTCTATCACCAACATAGGCCAATCAGCTAACCAGTAATTTCGCCCCTTACCAAAACTTCTTCAATCGGAAGGTTTCCAGATGGATATGCGGAGCAAATCCATCTGGCGGAGTCAGGTTAATGGGTGGCGCCATCTTTTGAAAATCTTGTGAAATCGTAACCCCGCCCACCTTCTGGCCAATCCATATTTGGGTAAAAGGGTGGGCTTTGTGTGAGACTGAGCCGGCTGGTGGACGTGCCTCTTCAGCCATGCAGCCTCAGCTATCTGTACAGTTACAAGATCGACTGGTAGATTAGGCTACTTTTGGCTACTACATTCACTGCAAAGCTGCGTAAGACTACAAGCCATCAAAATATATTGACTCTCCAATGTGGGACATATATCAGTATATTCTTATGTTACATTTATTCATTTGGCAGATGCAGTTTCAAACTTCAGTTATAACCGGTTAGTATAACCTATGTACCTCGGACGTGAACTTATCTAATGCTAACTGTTGTAATGCCACTGCCCACAAACACTGATGCTAAATAGTGCTAACTATGTAAAAAAGTAGTGAAATGTCACTTACCGGAAAAAATGGAGCGAAGTACTCTACAATGTCGATTAATGCAGTTAATAGCAGAACAACCAATTTTATGTACGATATTTCAATACAAATGTTCAGAAAGGATACAGAGGTGGTAAAATTTGTTGCGTCAGATCATGGCAGAGTGTCAAATTTTGGGAATTCCACTCGGCGCAGCCCGTTTCAGCTGTAACTCAAGCTGTCAATCAAAGTTAACCACACCCTTACTTGTAATACATTTTAAATCTAAATATCGATACTCAGAATCGAAAAATAAAATAAAAGTCTGTGGGATCAACCTGTAAAAACATTTGAGTCGCACATAGACCACACATCTCACTTAAACAGCTCTGGTGGAAGACATCAGTGACTGGATCTAAAACCTTCAGACTGACGCATATTATATCAAATGCGGTTGTAATTCCTGAAAATGTATGGGTTTGAGTTTGGGTATAGAGTTGTCACTGCTGTAATCTCCCATTTATAAAAAATATTTATATATATTTTTCTGTGCAGCCAGTAGGCCCTCCCCTATAGGCTACATTTATAATGTTATAAAACATTTTTAATTCAAATAGATGCTGTTCTTTTAAAATGTATTTTATCAAAAAAATCTGGAAATATATCATGGTTTCAGAAATATTAAGAGGCACAACTGTCTTCGATATTGATGATAATAAGAAATATTTCATGAGCTTAAAAAACGAGACGTTTGATTTACTTAACTTTTTTGTCAATAGGTTCCACATAACTGGCCTGGGTGATGTTGCATTTAGTTAGTTGCAACATTAGTTATTTACATAAGGTTAATTTAATGCAATTTAGTTAAATCATGTTAGCATTCTTAATTTTGTCCAAAAATTTAAATTATCCTAAAAATTTATATCAAACAAAAATTCGACCAAAAACATAGTTTTCATTGATTAGTTTATTTAGTAAATGTATTCACTAACAATTTATTTTATTATAATGTTTTTTAAATGTTATCTATCACGAATAACTTGTAAAATAAACTTGTACTCTGTTTTCGACACTTTTTTTTAACTATTAAAATTTCTATTTCTAAGGTCCTTAAACCAAGTACGTCATCACTACACTTCACCACAGTAGTAACTCCCCCAAAACACTTACATTACAGAAACTATTTTAAATGCAATCATTAAAGAACATTAAACATTAACAAGTCTTCCAATTTTATAATAACATCTTATTTCAACATTTATTTTCCAGCCTTTTGCAAAGCATGATGGGAAGTGGAAATCCTGTTCCTAGTTTCTAAAATGCTACTTTAACACTACTAAAATCATTTATGTACTTTCAACTCAATTATTTTCAGTCACTTGACTTAATCCATTTGAGTTAACTTGATTTAAGTAAATTGAATAAACATGAAATAAAATTTTTGACAAACCTATTTGAACATGTTCTTTTCAAATAAAAACATTAATAAAAACCATTTCAAGTCTATTTAACAAAATGTAATCCTGTTTAAACGAGAAACCTTATACAATGATGTTAAATCAAAATTAATTGTTGAAATACAGTGAACGGTGTTACAATTCTGAAGGATCATGTGACACTGAGAGTAATGATGCTTGATGTATGCAATTCTATTTGGTAACAGTGGTGCAGAAATAACACACTTCAAACAAACTGAATTGGGGAAAAAAGATCGATATCCTCGCCCAAAACTCAAGCAGTCAAATTAGCAATACAAGTTTAGCATTGTTAATGGAGTAGAAATTACACTTCACCTTTTAATCTTCAGAGTATCAAGCGACAGCAGCTTACCAAGATAAACTTGTTTTGTGGTTGACCACATCCTTGTTCCCAGATGCACTGTACAAGGAGAGCCGTTTGTCTTTGGGAAGAAATAGGCCTAGATATCCAAAAAGAACAGTTCTTCACTACATGCTATTGAGCTCTGCAAGCCCAGCGGGTTGCCTTTATAATTTAACCATCATTTTACAGCAGTTTTTTTTTATGATATGTGCCTCATTTTCTCTCTCGCTCCTCTCTTCCTCTCTTTTCAGGCAATTTCAGAGCTCCTGTAGAACATTCCAGAAATACAGCCATGGAACTTAATGAACATCAAACCTTGAATGAAAAAACAAAGAGAGAAATCTAGTGGAAATACAGCATACGTCTCCGATTTGACCCTGCCCTGATGCTGCTTTAAGGACCAAGCCTGCAAACACTCTCCTCTTCCCTGACTGATGAATTAACTGAGAGTAATAGCCCACGAAATCTAGGCTATGCTTTCTAAACAACAGACTTAAATATAGTCTCGTTGTTTATCCATTGAAAAAACATTTCTTTATAATTGAATTCCCTCCTTCTTCACCATGACAAGGACTCAGGGATGTCATTGCTATCCTTTATAACAAGTATGTGCACAAAAAAACAACTCATGAGCATTGTATATACAATTGAATAATGGATTTTTCAATGTTTTAATTTTACTTCATAAATGTATGCAATGTGTTCTCCCTTGCTCTCATTCCTTCTTTTTTCCCTCTCTCCTGTTTTGCCCCCCCAGGAGCCTATGTTATTATCTGAAAAGAGAGATTGCCGCCTCACTTACCAGTGGGTTTAGCAGCTATTAATATCACAAAGAGATCATGCCATAAAGAGACTGCCTCGGGTCCTCTTTGAAACACTGTCCTTCAGAATCGAAAACGAGTGCCTGTTTTATCAGTATCCTACGGTAGAAAGTGGCCAGAGCACACCCTCTACGCTCAGGCGCCGTCCAGTTGGTGTGGGCGGTGAGGGCTGCGGCACGATTGGTTGAGTGCAGGGTGGGTGTGCGATGCGGATTGGAGGATGTCGGGGGACTGGGAAGACGACCTTTGTAAGAAGGCGTTGGCGCTGGTGGAGGAACTGTGCTTCCAGTCTGGAGGCTTCAGCCAGAGTGAGAGTTGCCGAGAATTCATTTACTTGATGAGAAGACCAAACAGACAGATGAACACAGGTAAGAACACAGCAAAACCCACTAAAGGGATGGCTAACCCAAAAATAAGTATTTTGTCATCATTTACTTGACTTCATGTTGTTACGAACCAGAATGGCTTACTATCTTGCCCAAGGAACACAAAAGAAGATGTATAGGTCACTGTTGTCCATGCAACAATTGATGAGGACTGGAACTTTCAAACTACAGAAAGGACATAAAAGCTTCATAAAAGTGGTCCTTTTGACTTAAATGCCAAGGCTTCTAAAATTTCACATATTAAGGCCCTTTCACACCAAGGACAATAACGATACTAAAAATCATTCTTAATATAAAAGAATCACAGAGTCCACGCCACAACTATAACGGCATTCGAGAAACCATATCGATAGAATCACTTTCCAAACCTGCCAGATTGATTTTTCCAACTGATTGACTGAAACATTCAGAATCCATACTGCTTTAAAGATCTGGAGCAGATGACAAAAACTGCACACTAGAATAAACAGAACAATATCACCCACTGGTGTGAACACTAAGATAGTTTTTATGTTTATCGTTATCGTTCTTGGTGTGAACGGCCCTTTACAGGTTTGGAAAGGCAGGAGGGTGGTAAAATGACAGAATTTTACAGAATTACAAAATTACACTTTGGGGTGCAGTATTGATTTAAAGCTTATTCAAAGCATAATTGCTATGATTTTTGTCCCAACTTCTAACCAAGATATTGAATTGGTTTTGGCCTTCACCATGATAATAACTCATGGATGGTCACAAAAACTATGTGTGAGCAATGCAGATACAATTCAGAAAAAGAAAGAGAGATTGTTGCTTACTTGACCAGTGGGTTTAGAAACCATTAAAAGTTTCAATCAACTATCATAAAGAGACTATGGAACCTTGTTTCCGCCATAGAATGAAAAATATAAAAGGTAATTGCGACTTTTTCTCACAATTGCGAGTTTACTTTCTCGCAATTCTAACATTATTTCTCAGAATTGCGAGATATTAAGTCAGAAATTGCGTGATATAAAGTCACAATTGCGAGGTATAAAGTCAGAATTGCTTGATATAAAGTCGCAATTACGAGATGTAAAGTCAGAATTGCTTGATATAAAGTCAGAAATGCGAGATATAAAGTCAGAATTGCATGATATAAAGTCAGAATTCCGAGATATAAATGTCAGAATTACGAGATATAAAGTCAGAATTGCGTGATATAAAGTCAGAAATGCGAGATATAAAGTCAGAATTGCGTGATATAAAGTCAGAAATGCGAAGATATAAAGTCAGAATTGCGTGATATAAAGTCAGAATTGCGAGATATAAAGTCAGAATTGCGAAGATATAAAGTCAGGAATTACGAGATATAAAGTCAGAATTGCGTGATATAAAGTCAGAATTGCAAGTTATAAAGTCAGGAATTGCAATTGTGAGTTTATATCTCACAATTCTGAGAAAAGATGTCAGAATTTTGACATATAAACTCACATTTATGTGTTAGAATGTCAGAATTTGCCAGATATAAACTTGCAATTGTGAGAAAAAAAGTCAAGAATTGTGAAATAAAAAATGCACTTCTGTCTTCTTTTCTCAGAATTGCGACTTTATCAGCGCCAATTCTGACTTTATATTATGCATTTCTGACTTTATATGTCACAATTCTGACTTTATATCGCAGCAATTGCGAACTTATCACGTAATTCTGACTTTATATTGTCTAACAATTCTGACTTTATATCACGCAATTTGCGACTTATCACGCAATTCTGACTTTATATCTCGCAAATTCTGAACTTTATATCACCCAATTCTGACTTTAAATCACCAATTCTGACTATATTATGCATTTCTGACTTTATATCTTACAATTCTGACTTTATAACACGAAATCGCGACTTATCTCGCAATTTCTGACTTTATATCTCGTAATTCTGACTTTATAACTCGCAATTGCGACTTTATATCATGCAATTCTGACTTTTTATCTTGCAATTCTGACTTTATTTCTCATAATAAACTCGCAGTTGTGAGAAAAAAGTCAGAATTGTGAGATAAAAAGTCACAATTATTTATTTTATTTTCATATTCAGTGGCGGAAACAAGCTTCTATACCATCTCAGCTCCTTGTTGAAACGTTATTCTTCAGTATCCATAACAGTTTAATAAAAGAATTGTGACAACAAATGACGTCTGTAGCTTACAAAAAGGACACAAAACAGTGGTCCATATGACTTATATGCTAAGTCTTGTGTGTTACAGGTTTGGAAAGCCATGAGGTTGTTAAATCGATGACAGAATGTTCATTTATGGTTGAACTATTGCTTTAAACCTTTTCAAAGCATGAATTGCTGTAATTTATGTCCAACTTCTAACCAAAATATTGACTTCAGCCAGATATATGGCCTTTTTGAAGTTTTTTTTTTCATCATCAGCCCACCTCATTAAGCTATGAGACCAGGAAAGAGCCTCACTGGTAAAAGCTACTCGTTCAAGTAATTGTGCCCGGACTTTATTTGTATTCACACCATGCCCACCACAGGTGCTATGGTTGGATGCTGTGTTCAGAGTGAGACTGTCCTGTTTACAGATTTAGTCATTATTGTTTAAATTCTCAAGTGTCCAGTGATTGAAATTGAATTGGACTTGCATTCTGTTTAATATGAAATGGCACAACCACAGGTAATTGAAATGGCTCTAAGCTCCTTGTGAAAAGAGGGGAAGGAATGAAACTGCACAGGCTTACCTTTATCATAGGGTCTCCAAACACCCTAAATCACTCAAATGTATACCAGAGAGAGGTTTCATCAAGAGAATCATCATCTTTTTTTAATTCAAAGGGCTAGTTTACCCCAAAATTAAAATGTTGTCATCATTTGTAAACCTGTGTGACTATTTCTTCAATGGACACAAAAGATGATATTTGGAAAATATTTGTCCATATAGTGAGGGGTCCAGTGTTGTGGTGGAGCCCATTGACTTTCATTGTATGTACAAAAACATTTGGAACATTCTTTAAAAATTCTCCTTTTGTGTCCTGCAGAATAAAAGTCATACAGGTTTGGAACAGCATGAGGATAAGTAAATAATGACATGATTTTTATTTTTAGGGTGAACTATCCCTTTACTATCCCCAAAAAACACTTTTTACTTTTTGAACAATTTCTTTAAGCTCAGGCAAGGGTTTAATTTTTGGAGCATGTCAAAACCTATAGTTTTCAATTATGTTTTGCTTAGTTATATTATAAAAAATCCCACCATTTTGAATGAATTCTGGACATTTGCTTATCTTAACAGGTTTTCACATAATGACTAATTGTCAACCATTAGTTAAAGGGGTAGTTCACTTTGAAATGAATTTTTGATATGTTTTAGCTTACCTCAAGGGCATCCAAGATGTAGGTGTCTTTGTTTTCACAGTATTTCCAATTTTGATATTTTTCGGTCAAACCGTTGTTGTCTATCAGTCATATAATGGAGATTTACGGGGCCCACCTCAAAGAGCATGCTCAGAGAAGTCAAAATTAAACATGATTTAATGACTCGTGAATGTAAGTACACATTGATGAGCGCCTGTGCCTTCAGATCAGTTGGACATGGCTGTTGTTACATAACTGAAAATACTGTGGAAACAAAGACACCTACATATTGGATGCCGATTGAGGTAAGCTAAAACATATCAAAAATTAATTTCAAAGTGAACCATCCCTTTAAGGCAGCACTGGATTGAATGTGGCATTTGGCATCATAAATGATATGCTAGAAGCAGTGTCCAAAATCCCATTTAGCTTTTACAATTATTAATTTAGCTGAGGCTTTTAGCCAATAGCAACTTGCAAATGTAAATATCCCAAGCAATTCAACTAAGGAAAAACGCAATGCAAAAAGTGCTACTATACCAAATTTCCAAGCAGTGCAACATTAGAGGAAAATTGTCACTCCAAATGTGAGTAAAAATGGCTGTCTTGAATTGAAATTTATTGAATTAATTATATGAATGATACTCTGACCCTCGCTTACAGTAAGTAAGCGAAGCAAATGATTAGAGTGAAAGACAAACCATCTGCTAAAGAAAATCCTGGTGATCAAAAGCTGGAAAGCTCTAATGTAGCTAAGGGAGAGTCTGGTTCGTGATGTTGTTTTGCTGAATGCATTGTGGTGACATGCATAGCTGAGCAGGACGGCCAGTTTACCATATTATTAATTAGAGGGAAACTGAGGGAAGATGCCCGTGGCTCTTTAAACACTTCTGTACTCACAGTATGGCCCATATGTGCACTACAGCAGAAGGGTATAGTCATGCTGTCAAGCATAGTGTAACAAGGTGAAACAGACTATTTTTAAGCCTGGGTCTCTGTCTAAGCCATGGTCAGTCACCGCTGAGTTGTACTGCAAGATTGAAAATTTCAATTTGGATTTGCAGCTTTATCCGGAGACATTTTGCCACTTTCCATTTTATATCAAAGTGTATTTATTAACACACTCAGGATGAAAACCAAAAGTGACTCTTACATTTGATTCTCCCCTACTGCATGGTTTTAAATCACAGCTAGAGTGAAATTATGTGAATGCTTTTATTCGCTGATGGAATAATAAAGATTAGACCGACTGTGTTCAGCATCAGGGACAGGTTGCATCAACGTACGTAAGCTACAACCAGGTCTAGTTGTAGCATAAAGGAGCACTTAGAAACTAAATATTTGTTGGTATAAACTGAAATTCAAGACTACTTTTAATTTTGGTAAATGTCAAATGCATAGACAGCTTACAAATGACTGGCTACTCTTGCTTTAGGAAGGATTGATGTAGTCAAATTGCGTATACTCAGTTCAGACTGTGATGGGCTGGTGCAACCTTACCCAGCTCTTAGGAGGTGGTGATGGTGCGGAAAAGTCTATGAGACAAGATGAAATGAAAGCTTGGCATTGGGGCAGAACGCCAATCCTCCTGGTTCAGTCAACCCAGAGTTTGTAGATCAAACTCCCTCCCCAGATATACTGCTTCTGAACAGTCTTTCTTTGCAATCAGATCAATACATTAACCTTTTTTAATCCCAAACCCCTCCGCGTTCAATTCTTTCTCTCCATCAGTGTCCGTTTGTTTGGCTCCACATCTTTCATTCCTGCAGTTCCGCCTCTCCCGCACCAGCCATCCTTCTCCCTCTTCCTCTCTCCATCACTGTCCACTTTTTTCAGGCTTTTTTTTCCACAGGGGAATGCTTGCGGACTTTATTAACCCCTCTCTGGTACTACCTCTCTCTTTTCCTCATCTTCGACATGTGGAGTGAATGCGTTATCTTGACCAGTCAGCCGATGTGTCTGCTTCAACATGTATACTAATCTGTTAGCTTAGCTCCTTTTTGGCCCCTCCTTCTTTCTTCTGATTTGTCCTAGTTTTGTTTTCTTTTCATTCGCTCTCTCTGTCGGCTCCCTGCTGGAAAATCCACTTTAAGCTGACAGCTTTGTTTTGGAACATGTTTGCTAGTTTCTTTGCTGGTCCAAGCTGCTCATTACCAGTTTAAAAGTGCTCATGTTTGGTTTTGCCTTTCTTGTCAACCAGCTGATGACCAACTCATCAGTTAGTGACCCTATTTTTCAGCTGGTGGGCAACAGTAAAACAATTTGTGGACCACCCCGACACTACAGATCTGGTGGAAAAACAACAGCTACCCATATTTTTATAAGTAGTATATCCATTTTCTCTGTTTTTTAGCCTTGTAACTCAAGGCTGTCTTGAATAGCCTCTCTTTTAGCAATCCATAACTTTTTTCATTGTTCATATTTCATTAAAATGAATCTTTTGTTGCCAGTGAACCTGAATACAGTGAAATGAAAAATTTTCGTACCCTGGTGTATAATAGGCAGTTGTTATTTAAGTGAAACCACAGAAATGCTACTATTAACATAATTAATAGTTATTTTTATTATCAGTTGATTAATTAAATGTTGGTAAATTTAGTCTTTTAAAAATATTTTTATTATAATAGATAATGCCATATTATAATTTATAATAGATTTTAATCCTTTATTATACACACAACTGCTTCACCTCCTTTTTTTCTGCTTTATAATTTTTCATGCCTTCTCTCTCCATTTCCATCCCTCCTCTATTCATATCTCTGATCTCCTTTCCTGTCCCAGTCTCTTCCGTTTTCTTTCTTTGCTATTTAAGTTTTTCTTACTCCCTCTGTCTGCATCTTGTTCTTCAAGCTGACAGATCAGTCCCTTCTCTCCTCCCTATGTATCTCTTTTTGATCATATCTTTGAACAAGTAGTAATTAATGACATACAGAGACTGATGAATTATTCACCAAAGAGAGACAGAAAGTACAGAGAAAGGAAGAAGGAAAACAGCAAGAGGGAGGATAAGAAGGGTGGAAGGAGGGGAGAAGGAAAGGATGAGGAGAGCATAGGGGATGCAAGGGAGACAAATGATGAAGGTGGTGTAAGATGAGGATGGAAAGCATGATGTCTCTCCTGTAACATACCAGAAGAGGTTGCGTCTGAATTGCACTAGGTGAAACAAAAACAAAAAAGATTTTTAACCAGGTGAATTTAAGGAGGTAACATTATATATAACTCTACATTTTCTAATATATATATACTGTATATATATATATATATATATATATATATATATATATATATATATATATATATATATACATATATATATATATATATACATATATATATATATATATATATATATATATATATATATATATATATATATATATATATATATACACTCATATATATACGTATATATATGTATATATATATATATATATATATATATATATATATATATATATATATATATATATATATATATATACACTCATATATATACATACATATATATATATATATATATATATATATATACTTTTAAACTGTTTTTATTAATTGTATATTATATGAGTGTGAAAACGTTTGAATAAAAAGAGAGAATTATTTAATCATTAATTTAAATTTTAACTGACTGAATATAATACAATTTATTAAAAATATATGTGGGTACACAGTGTATAATTACACAGTGTATAATATATATAAAACACACATGCTAGTGTATATTTAAGAAATATTTTCATGTATATACTCTATATAGATTTATATATAATTTATTTTATATAAAATATACATATTTTATATATAAATTATATATAAAATAAATATATATATATATATATATATATATATACATATATATATATATATATATATATATATACATAAAAAAACTTAAATGTACATGCATGTGTGTGTAAAAATTATACACAGTGCATCCACATATATTATGTAAACACAAACTTTTATTTTGGATGCGAATTAATACGAATTAATCATTTGACAGCCCATAATATATATATATATATATATATATATATATAGCCTATATATATATATAGCCTATATATATATAGCCTATATATATATATAGCCTATATATATATATAGCCTATATATATATATAGCCTATATATATATAGCCTATATATATATATAGCCTATATATACATACATACATACATACATACATACATACTGGTCTCATTTTATGAACCATGGATGAAGAAATCTCAAAACATTCAAAATTGACTAGAGGCTTTTAAAAGAAGAGCACAAAAAAACCCCACAATCCAGACCTGCCTGTTGTGTTGTTCTGTTAGATTGCTGAAATTCCTCTCTGTAATGACTGTTTACATTCCAATTAATTACTCTTCCTTTCATTCCAGTTTAAATTTCATTCCAGCATCCTGTGAGACGTGACCAATTCAATTAAAATTCCAAATTATAAATTGAAACAGAGCTGATTCTTAATTTTGCCCAACCCAGGCGTGAGCAATGCATTCGAGGAAAAGAGAGTGGTTGGGAGAAGAAACAAAGATGGTGAAACAAAAACTGGAGAAAGATGGCATGACGGAAGGGAAAATGAAGGGAAGAGCGGATAAGTCATACGATATAGCCTCCTTGCATAATATAAATTACAGAGCAGCTCAAGGTAGAACCACCCTTGGGGGTTTTAGAGCTGGTGGGTGTTGTGTCTGTGGAAGTGATGTCCCTGCTCGCACATTACTTCCTCAAGACACAACACCCACCGACTCTTAAGCCGAGGAACTTTGTGGGTGTGAGATCTGAATAGAGCTCTCGAGTAGTCGGGCTGACAGACAGGCCCTTTGTTTTTCTTGATTGGCTGGCACTTGTTTGTCCCTGCTTGTTGGAGAGAAACTGTTCTCTTCACTCTGTTGCTGGAGTTGCCAAAGTCAACGTTTTAAAGTGACTCATGCTCACTCATAGAAATTGTTATTAAAGGCTGCGTGATTGAAAGCTCACACTCGGTGAGAGACAGAGTCATAAGGCTTAATCACAGTTTAGAGGACATCTTTGTGGAAATTGTCATTGGCATTGACAGTTTTTTTTTACTTGGAAATAAATCCATCGTTTTCTTGGCTTTGTATTCAGATAAGAGCTTGTGAATGTTTAGGAGAGCCGGTGGTAATTTACAGGCACAATGCGCCATCTCCTTTCCTTTTTCTCCTTCTGATCCTCTCTCTCTCTCCTCTCTCTCTCTCTCTCTCTCTCTCTCCACTTCCCTCAGTTTCTCCCAGTTATTCCCCAAGCGCAGCATCTGTCTGCCAATCGCTACCTCATTTGCACATTTTTCTTTTTAAACATCTCTGTGTTCTTCATCCTAGGTTATGCAATCAAGTTTGTTACCTAGGGTTGAGACTGAGTTTCATTTAAAAAAAAAAACTGTAACCAAATGAATTCCAAGATGTTCGTTTCCGTTAACAGCAATTCTGCATTCATCTCTCAATGAGGATGTGTTCCTGAAATGCAAGTAAATCTACAGAGCTAGAAAAACAGAAATAATGCAGTGTGAATTAAATGTGATGGGAGAGAAAGTAAATAGTAAAGAGAAGTTAAAAATAAAAGGGAAATGTTGGTTAAAGAAAGGGTCGGCAATTTCGGAGAGTCAAACTAGCCTTTGAGATCATTAGACCCTCCCTTCAGAGCATCTCCAAAGCCACTCTTCCTTTAAAACAGATGAACACACACAGCAGACTCTGCAAAGTGTCACGGGAGATGGCGATAATTACCTCAAAAGCACATACGTTACATAACATAAACAACTTACAGAGCTCTTATACTGTACTTATTCAACCTGACTGCCCCCCCACACACACACACACTTTGAGAACCACTGACATGAGAAACTAAATCTAGTCTGAGAAAGTAGAAAGTCACAGGTTGTCATCTCGTACTTAACAATTACGACATGGCATGAACGCAGCATAAGCTTGTTGTGGTTCAGGAGGAAATGTAAAAGGAGGCTTCTGTCTGTTTGTGGTGCTCGGAGACTTTCTGTCTACAACTCTGCATAGCCAAACGTAACGTGTTGCACGAGCAGGTGCTCGGAGGTATGGAAAGACATAGGTTGACATCGTAGCATTGCATTTGGACTGAATCACAGAAGATATATGTAATTTTGTTAATATTTAGACCACTTCTATTATTGTTTGCTAACAGGATGTAAAGAGAATTTCAAGCAGTATAACAGAAAAATGTGTTTTAAAAAAATGCCTACCCTACCTTTTAGACAAATTATATGGACTAATATTGTAGGTTTTCTAATCTGGCACTCAATACTCGAAAATAAGTTCTGTCATTGTTTTGGGTTCCCAGTAAGTTAGGGTTTTGACAGCAGGTTAGAATTAACTTCCCAAAACCTGTTCTTGGTAATGAACTGGTAAAAAGAGTGAGTTGTCATTATAACTCACTCACTTACTGAATCGATCATTTGACATCTCAAAATGCTGACTAAGCTGTGTTGTACCAGAGACAATTTATATAGAGACATGCCGCTTCCTAAATCCTCAATACAACTATATAGGGAAAACTAGTAATGCCAAAGATGGCGTTGTATACACATGCCCGCCCCTCCAGCTGGAAAGCCAATCGTCTAGCCGGGAAACATTTAAGCCTATTGTCTGGTTCCACTGATGCATGCGCACAGTTGATGTCTGCGACAGCGGGGACAAGAACCCTTGCGCATGTGTAGTAAAAGTATAACCTGTGGGGAAAAGGGCGTTCTAAACCTTATTTTGGGGCAGAGTCATCAAACTTTTACAGCGATTTTTTTTATCATATTTCACTGCTGTTTCTATACGTGCAGTTTTTATGTCCTGGTGACCAGTGAAAGTGCAGAGTTCTGACTCTCTGCCCATTCATTTAGATAGGAGCCTGGTCTTGCTAGTCCGAAATAGCTGCCAGAGGAGTTGCCAAGATGGCGGCCGAGTGGCAAGACTTGCCTAAAAGGACTTTGGTTTTGCTTAAGGCTTGTGATACCATCGGCACTAATCCTCAACAACTCGTCACCATACTGGCGTGATTTACTTCGACTTCCAACCAGATGGAAATGGATAAATACTTTAAATGTTCCAATCCAATCTGATTTGTAATGCAGCCCGAATCATACACTGTTCCTTTGTTGGCCAGAGAACTGGCCCTCCGATAGAATCTGGTTTCTCTCAAGGTTTTTCCACCATTCTGTCACTTGATGGAGTTTTGCTTCCTTGCCACTGTTGTCTTGGCTTTTGGCTTGCTTAGTTGGGGACATTTAACATTCAACAATATTACTGATCTGCCTTACTAAAGGTGGATGTTGACGCAATGTTCTTCTAGAAACAAACTTTGTTGTATTTGCATGGTATCACTGTGAAGCTGATTTGATACAATCCATATTGTAAAAAGCGCTATATAAATAAAGGTGACTTGAATCAGTGTTATATATTTAATATTTTTTTTAAATGACAATTTTACATTTTGAAATGGCATATTACAATTGATTATATATAGTATAAATATTTTAATTTACAACCTACTCTAAAGGATTTTTTTCTGATTTAAATAGTTTTGTGTTGTTATTATTATGGATTTATACATATTTAAACTGTTTGTGCTTTCCATCTGGACCAGGACTTTCTGAAAGAAGAGATATTGTATCTCTGTGGAATTCTGCTGATTAAATTAAGCATAAAGTATCTCAATTAAAACAAATTAAATGTTACCAAATATTTTAGTTATGGGTTTCAGGATTTCCAAGTAGATTAATTTTAGTTGAATAATAGTGTTTATATTATATTATTATAATTATTATTTATTTAGTATCTTGTTCAGGACTAATTGTTCTAGTCCTAAAATAACCATTAGTGGATTTGTTAGAGAACTGGAAGCTATGTGCTTAGCTTATGCTTAAGCTTACCTTCTCTTATGATTTTTGTTACCTCTCAGGGTTTCAAGGTTGTAATAAATCATACTCACACACTCTCTCTCTCTCTTTCTCTCTTTTTTTGTTTCAGAGATCTCTGTGAGTCTGCTCTCCGTCATCGTAACGTTCTGTGGCATTGTGCTGCTCTCTGTCTCTCTCTTCGTCTCCTGGAAGCTTTGCTGGTTGCCGTGGAGAGATGAGAGGCGGGAGTCTGAGCTTAACATCGGGGCTCCTGCCCGGCGGTGCCAGTTCGGCGGGTGTCGGAGGTGGTGGGGGCTCCTCGTCCTTCCTCCCCTGTTGCAGAGGAAGGATGCTAACTCCTCTTCCTCGCTGTATCCCTCACTCTCCAGCATGGTCAGCATCACCCCATTTCTTCAAACCCAGATGGGGGTGGAGGGCGGAGGGGGGCTGGTTGTGGGGGGGGGGTGTGGTTGGGGGTCCGCAGGAGATGCAGGAGCATTCCTACCTAGACATGGACACTTATCCCAACAATGCCTGGTGAGCAGAACTCTGCATTGTATGAAACTCAAAAGCACTAGGAGACATTGATCATTGTTTATTATCCTCTATTCTCTTAACTACACTCCTTTTAATCTTTTTATGGCTTATGGTTTCCAGCAAACCTTAAGTTGAGTACGCGAGACATCTCCTGTAGTTGCCCCCAGCAACAGAAGGAGGCTCAGCTGCGAAAGACCTGCCGAATGCCCACTCCCCAGCAGCAGGTCACCACCAGGTCAGTGACCTTCTCTTGTTGTTCCTGTCTCTCTCTCTGTGTGTTGCAGGATGATGGAATGGGTGTGTAGTTTGTGTCTTACAGAATGTTATATTGAAGTACAATATTGTGTTTTTGCTCACTTATTTGTGTTAAATCTTACATACGCTACTGTTGAGATTTATGTGTGATATCATGAATTACCAAAATAACTATTTTCTTTATATTGAATACACATACTACCACTTTATTTTGGAAATAGGCTCATTTTACAACTCCCCAGTTGAGTTAAAACAGTTGAGTTTTACCATTTTCGAATCCATTCAGCCGATTTTCTGATATTTAGAAGAATATCTGTAACCAGACAGTTTCTGGTCTCATTGACTTCCATAGTAGGAAAAAAATAATTCTATGGAAGTCAATGAGACCAGAAACTGTCTGGTTACTGATATTCTTCTAAATATCAAAATATTGATCTGAATACATTCAAAAACGGTAAAACTCAATGTTTAACTCTGGTAGAATGTGTAAATTAGCCTATTTCCAAAAAAGTGGAGTATCCCTTTAAAGTCTAATTTATTCCTGTGATGCAAAGCTGAATTTTCAGCATCATTACTCCAGTCTTCAGTAAAATGATCCTTCAAAAATAATTCTGATATGATGATTTGGTGCTCAAGAAACATTTCTGATTATTTTTAATGTGGAAAACAGTTGCTGCCTAATATCTTTATTGAAACCTTGATACTTTTTTCAGGATTCTTTGGTGAATAGAAAGTTCAAAAGAACAAAATTTATTTCAAATATAAATCTTTAATGAAATATCCAGTGTGGTGAGAGTTTGTCTATACATGCTCATGTATGAGTGTGTTGTTCACCCTCTGGTCTCTCTCTAGGCCTAAGCCCATGACTCACCCAGCTCTCCAGCCCTGATTTCCATGGTGAGGAGAAGAGTGAGCAGCTGACCAGCATTGGGCAGATCAAACCAGAGACTTTACCGGCTGCGCCCAGGAGACCAGGGCGATGGCAAACAAGGAGACAACTGCGGCAAAATCAGCTTCCTTCTGCGCTACGCCTTCAGAGTGAGTGCTCGGATCCATCCCACCATTACCTCCTCTCCCCACGGGGAAGTGTCTCGATATGGAACTGTCACACAATGTGGATCCATGCTTCTCGATACATCAGTGGGTTATAAATAGATCTCATCGGCAGGGCTTACAATTGAATAGGCGAGCTGGAGAAAGAGGGCAGGGGAGTTGCAGTCAGCACAATGAGTTATAGTCAGGCCAGCTGTGGGCAGCCCGTGCACGTCAGGACGGGGTCCCTTATTTGCCGTCACGCGAGAGGGACATTAGAATGGTGGAAAGTGCTGATGTTTGAGAAATGAAGGAAGGAGAGGCTGTTTCACTCATGAATTATATATGACCAGCCACTTTAAACAGCACAGCCTGTCAACACATAATAACACAGCACTGTGTTTCGAGCCAGAGTTACAGAGGAGGCTGAGGAGGGAGAGAGAGAGATGAAGATGGGGTGAGTGGAGATTGATATCTCGTTCGTTGCACATAGGGAGTAGTTCAAATAAATGATTTGACACTTCTGTTCCTGTTCATCACATTATCGAGTCTATTATATTCTGCTGTGAGAGTTCTAAGGTGAGTGTGTCACAATTGTGTGTGTGTAGGAAATGGAAAGCTTTTAAATTAAAGGGATAGTTCACCCTCAAATGAAAATTCTGTCATCATTTCCTGATGTAGTTCCAAACCTAAAATGACCTGCTTTCTTTTGTGGAACAAATAAGCTGTTCTTTCCCATAAAGTGAACAGCCATGGCCACCCTTCACATTCATTGGATGGAAAAGACAGATATTCTGCCTAATGGCTGGTTCAGATTACACTATTTTAGGCCGATTTTGGCACGATGCGTTCGACGTCAGGGTATCGATGGGATTCGTAAACGACAACGGGCGTCAGGACGCACGATTCGAAATCGTATCATCTACGTGTAGTGTCATAGTGGGCAACAACCTACGTCGCGTCTGCGATGCTTCACGACATCATGACAAAAAGACCAGCATGTTTAATTTTTTTAACGGTCGTCCACGACGGTTCCGTCACATGTATGAAGTTGACCAATAAGAGCACAGAAGCTTTTCCGTACACAACTTTCAAAAATGGCAAAACGAAAGAGAGATGATGGTGTTAACGTTAAAACTAAAAGTAAAAATATATAAGAAAACAATATTTTACCTCAAGTTATGGGATTGACAGCCCATACTGTCCTCTTCGAGCAATCCAGGAATGTGTCCATTGTCGGGTTTTCTTTCTTTTTTACTTTTTCTGAACACAGACCGCCAATACAACACTCACCGCTTCATCCATTTGTTTGTTTACGTTCGTTTCCGGAAGTCACTCGCTACTAGTTTCGCCTTCTCGATGACATCACGCGTGCCGTTAAAGACGGCATGCGATGACTGGTCAGGAAGCAACGTGTAGTCTGACATGTGTCTTGTCCACGTCATAACAAGATTTTCAAGAGTTGACAAGAGTCAAAATCGCATAATCTGACACAGTGACTATCGTAATCTGAACCAGGCATAACATCTTTTGTGTTCCACAGAAGAAAGAGTTTGGCTAGTATTATTTTTTGCTGTGATATCAAAATTGATGTTAAAATTTTGAATGAATTAAAAATGTTTTACAAAAACTATCATTATTGTGAAATAAAATGGCTGATGTTGTGATATAACATTATGGTCAATTTGCCCACCTATATTGTGAATAAATGAACAGAATATCTATTTCTTTTGAAGCAAATGCTACCGGACATATTACTCAGCATTTTTAGTGCGAGCTAGTGGCCAAGATTGTTTCTCATCTCTGTGTGTTTAATTGACATCATCACACCTCCTGCTATGCTGTTGCGTTTGCAATACATCAATGTGTAATATGTCACAGCTACAAGCATTTTGGGAATAGCGGGCAGGTTGACACTGTCAGTCAGAGTCGCATCCGGTGGGACTGCAGCTTTCTATCAGCACAGCAGTAGGCCGATAACACATGCGGCGCTGAGGGAATAGCAGCTATTTCCAACCCATTGTCTACAAATGTTTGAGCTGGATGTTGGTTTATTATTATTTTAATTTATCCATCTATTTGTCAGATTCCAGCTGAGTGCTGATCATTGTGTTTTCAGCACGAGTGCTTTCAGGTGCATGTGTAAATGCATGACTTTTGTTTGAGTTCGCAGTGTTTTTTTATCACTGGGGTGTGGGGGAAGGGTGCTGCTTCAAATGCTCGCTCTAATGTGGCCAAGACAGAGCCTGTCATTTTCAATTATAGCCCTGAGCGCTAATAGCACCGTGCATTTCTAAAGACCAGTCTGAATTTAAAGTGTGCTGTTGTGCTGCATGCCAGTTGCTGTGAGATTAATTTCTAAGTCCGCCAAACTGATATAATGTGTATTAGACTGGACAGCTCAAAATGCATCTGGGAATGTTTTTTCTAACTTGAAATGCCAACAAGGATCTTATTTTGCAATCTGATGTGATTTTACTATTAGCAAGAACATGCTTAAGGGCTGACAGCACGCTGACAGCAATTAATCGGAGGAAATGTCAGAGTTTTTGTGCCATTGGTTTCTAGTAGGTGGTCCTACTCAACCTCTAGCCAATGAATTCAGGGGATGAATCACTGTTTGCACTTCCATTGGCAGTTGTGCTGCTTGTGGCATCTGAATCATGGTTAAAATGCTGCAAGTATGGTAAATCTACACCATGACACTCCTGTCCATCATTTGATTATTACTTGATGAATTTTGTTTACCACCTCCTTTCAGTGGGCATTACTAGCATGATGCTAATTATGCTAAACTAAGGCTACATTTATTTGATCAAATATACAGTATAAACAGTAATATTATTACAATTTAAAATATTTTAAGTAATGATGCTGAAAATTCAGCTTTGCTAAACTAAAGTGTCACATGATCCGTCAGAAATCATTCTAATATGCTGCTTTGCTGCTCATGAAAGATTTCTTATCATAGTTGAAAACAATTACTTAATATTTTTGTGGAAAATACTTTGAATAAGCAAAAAATAAAGAACTCCCGCACACTATTCGTACTTGCAAGGTCTTGCCTGATGAAGGTTGTGAGACCAATGCTGTGTCCGAAATCACCCACTACTCACTATATAGTGAGCTCGCCATTTTGTAGTGCTGTTGAATGTATAGTGATGATTATTATACCCTATATAGTCCACTCAATGTATCCCAGAATGCATTTTGAAAAGTAGTGTACAACAGATGGTCACTAACCTAAACCCTACATACCATCATGCATTGCGCTGATTGTAAAAATAAGTTATAATCGTGTGGAGTAGTGCATTATAACAGAATATCAATATAATGTAATGTATGTATTTAAAAAAAAATCTATTTAGCCCAAGCCGGCTCGGCACCAGCTGACAGATGATGTAATCAACGGCGCAGAGACAATCTAGTAGTGTCCGAAAGTGGTGTTTCTTCTATGCTGGTGATCTCACTATATAGTGCTCTACTATGTAGGGGGTAGGGAGTAGTGGTTTGAGTGGAGATTTCGGACGCAGCACAAATGTTGCTAATAAAATTTTGATACTCATTTGAGTCTTTTTTGCCACGCACCTGTCACCTGCACGTGTGCAACGTTTTTTGCTAATTGACAGAATACTTTAAATAAAAAAGTATTTTGCTTACATAGGTGGAAACTGTCCTTGAAAATGAATGACTTTTCAAATCGCTGTCAGTGTAAACAGCACCTTAAATCCTTGTCTTGATATGTATTAAATGATTACATTTGTCACTTACTAATTGGATAGATAATATTGCATGAATAACGTATTTATTTTTCATCCTGATTTGTACCATGTCATTCTTTGTGAGCAACATATCAGTCAGTCTTAAGGCCATATTGGATTTCTGCTGGTGTTCTTCCTCCACCCAGTGTTACTGATTTGTTAAGTGTCTTAATGAAAGGGTGAGCCATTTGTTAATGCTGAAAGACGCATTCTAACAAGGCCTGATTAGCAACCACAGAAGTTCCCCCGCCTCTCTTATTTACATCTGTGCAAACACTGGGCGAGCCTCTTGCTTCTGAGGTTCACGGTCATGCTGTGCTTTGCTTGGCACCAGACCGCTGCAGTCTAGCCTTGAAATGACCTATGATTTGCTTCGTAATAAGCTCTGGATTATTAATATAGTCCGGTGTTGGAGGCCACAGTCATTGTATTACGCATTAAATATTCATGTCTTTATATTCACATTAGGGATGTATTATCTCATACATTCACGTCCATACAAGATCCTTTTAGCTTGCTCAGCACAAGTAGACAACACCATACATCTGCCAAATTAGTTCCTAAGTTGTTGAGCTGTGTTGTGCCATTGGCTCCTCCTCTTTCCCTGTTTTCCTATTCCTTGGTGAACAGCAATTGAGCTTGCAGTGAACCCAGTGCAGTGATGCTCCCCTGATACTGGCCTTGATGTCTAGCTTATTTCAGCATAAACCAGCTCCCTTGTCATTGCCGGTCAGATGGCGCCGAAACTGAACCCAACATCCCAGGCTAGTGAGCGCAGAAACTTCCAGATAGTTCAAAGTGAATTATGGTGACGCTGACATGTCTTTCCCTTACAGCACGGAGCAGCTGGTGGTTAAGATACTGAAAGCCCTGGACCTCCCGGCGAAGGATGCCAATGGTTTCTCCGATCCTTATGTCAAGATCTACTTACTGCCTGATAGGAAGAAAAAATTTCAGACCAAGGTATCTTATCCTAGCAAGGCAGCAGTCAGCTGGCTGCTTGTACGATAATCCTACCCACTGTTCAGATGGCAGACCCTCTTAGGACTCATTAAGATCTGCGTTTTCTCAGCCTGCCTGTGGTTTTTTTTCCCAGTGCCCTAGTTCATCTAAAAATACATCTATATCAGCCGTTACATTTTAAATTAGCTTTATGCATTTGCAGTTTTGATGTTAACCAATCTCTTATTCGCTCCTTTCACTCACTTTTCCCTCTCCAGCTCCTCCGCTTATCTAATTTCCTTTCACTTTCTCTCATTTCCGCTCGGTAACTTTTCCGTGGCTTTTGGTTTGCAGGTGCACAGTAAAACTCTCAACCCGATCTTTAATGAGACGTTCCAGTTTGGCGTGCCCCTGGCTGAGCTGCACTTCGCGCAAGCTCCACTTCTCCGTCTACGACTTTGATCGCTTCTCCAGACATGACCTCATAGGTCAAGTGGTGGTGGACAACCTGCTGGACTTCAGCGAGGGAACCGGGGAAAAGCCTATTTGGAGAGACATCGTGGAAGGAACTGCGGTGAGATAATGGCACAGACACACATTAAAGTTTCATTAGACCTTAAACACAAAGGAATCAGTGATAAGGAGTGGTTGATAGCATTTAGTATGGTATTTGCACATGCTGTCTGTGTTGTTTTAGCACTCGATTTGCTGAAAGATTTATGCAAATTAGGTAACGCCACAAACACACCAAAAAAGAACCGTCCTGAGTGCTAGGTTGTGAAGGATGCAGCAGACTACAACTACCAGGTTTTTAAATATCATGATATTGCATATTATGCTAAGACTATACAGCAAGGCTATTCAACCATGGATAAAAAAACTTTCCATGGATAATAAACTTTGATGTTTCATAGAGAGAGAAGAAAGTCATACAGGTTTGGGTTTTGATTATTGTTGGAAGCTAAACCCTAGCCTGAGATGCCAGCCCGGAACTCCGCCCACAACATTTTTTGGACGGGAAGTTCCGCTTGGACTCCATTGAGAAGTAATTATGATCGGTTCAGAAATCATCGGGCCAATCAAATTGCCAGGGCGGGTGGACAGGTATACGATGAAGGACAGGTGATCTGAAGGGACGTAATCGTCACGTCATCAAAGAGCGCTGAACTGTCTTCCCTCAGAGATGACTGCAGCTGGAGAATTGAGATGTACAGATTCCGTGTCGCGTCTGTTGTGAAATAAATCGACAGCGCATTAATTTTAATAGACAAACAGAGAACTGCAATCAAGGCATTTGTCGATCGGAAAGATATTTTTGCCGTCCTTCCAACATGATTCGGGAAAAGTGTAACTTATCAGCTGGCTCTGACGGTCGCTAAGAAGATGGGACGTAATGAAAAGCCTGTGGTCATTGTGGTTTCTCCTTTGGTCGCACTCATGAAGGAGTAAGTAAAAGAAGCAACACTCGTTATTTAACTTCTAAAAATAAGTAAAGTTAGGCTACGTTCTGTAGTTGACAACTGTTATGCAAAGTAGTTGACTTACTGCGTTGCTCTGATTGGTTGTAGGTACGACTATCCAATTGAGTGCAGGTTGTTTTTTCTTCCTGGTTCAATTAAGACACGCCTCATAATCAAAGCCGTAGGAGTTCTCAGACTCACATTCCGACAAGAATACGAGTATGACGAAGTCAGGCTAGCTGAAACCCTGCAGGAAATTGGACATCCAGGACCTGAGTTGAATAACCACGATGGGTAGCATTTATTAATTAATTTAGCGCAACACTGTAGCTGGAAGACATTAAGTGAGAAGAGAGAGGGGGGAACAGGATGACCTGGGCCAGACTTGGAATCCGGGTCTCTCGCGAGCTCCACAGCTCAATATTTAAAAGCAATTGCACTGAACACATTAGTACCACACCAACACCTGAATAAGAAATGCTGGAAGGGCACTTGACTACACTTCTGGATATGTGCCAAGATATAACACCTTTCTCTTTCACTTGATCATAATTTGATAAGTTACTTCTGTCATCACATTAAAAGATCCACAAATCTTTTGCAGCATGTAACCCTGCATGGTACATGCGCAATCTTCATTATGACATTGACAGACAAATAGTGATGGAGTTTATGAAAATTACATCTCAAGTAAATAGTATTATTTAATATGGCTGAATCAAAGTGAATCCATTAATTTATACCAACAAACCAACATCCAGTGAATATTAGTATCTGTTTTCTCAATTCCGATTTCGTTTAACTTCCTACAATATCACAATGTCATTCCAAAATTAACATGTCTTCCAGTTTAAACCTTACGTCCATGAGTGTTAACTCAACAAGATAGACGCGAAAGGCGAAGCTTGAATTAACGGGTATGTCCCTCTTTGGCTAATGTACTTTTTTCTTGAGATGGAGGGGCGACATGGTGCGAACCGACATTAGAACCCCTTACATCGTCATGTATTTTCAATGGCACATTATAGCACTCTACACATAATACGTGTTATTACTCTGAACGAAGTAAATATACATTAATGAGCATGTAGAAAGTGTTTCTAACTGAGAATAAACTAAAAGAGTTACACAGTGTAGCTTTAATATAGACAAAATCATTCAAATGTAAATATAACACTATATTTATGCATTTAGTGTCTATTAACATGTATCACCATTGGTATTTTGTAGAGAGGCAAGATGTTGCACCTAAACTAAACTAATTATGGTTGATTTCATTTTGAAGAACCTTAGCCAGGTCAGATTTGATGATAATTATATCTTTCATGTTATTTGCGGATCTCTCTCTTAAGCAGAGTTAAAAAGCTCATTTCATATTCATGAGACGCTTTTCACAATTTAAAATCATGCATGATTACATGCTAAGTCGATGATGATGATGTGTCCTTGCTGGGATGTTGGTAGGAGAGGTGTGAGGAGATCTAGTGATGCATGTGCTCGTCCTTCCAGGGAAAATTGCATGAAATTAGTGAAGGTCAACTGTGCAAAGGAGTTTCTGTCAAGAGCACTTCTGAAATTGCCACCTCATCTTAATGGAGCGGTTTTTAGAAACATTTTTATCATGATCCCAGAATACTGTTATTTTAAGTTATTTGTACCTTTGGAGAACATAGGGAATTAATCACGAATAACACAAGCCGTAGTGGGTTTAAAAAAGGAAAATGAAATTTTCCACAGCATGCCTAGGTCAAATGAAGGAAATAAGATAAAATTTGGCATCATCTTCATTGTCTGACAAGGCGAATTCAGTGATTCATGCTGGATTTGAGTGTGTTCCTGACATTTGTGTGTCTGACATGTGAATGGATGTTGATTGGGCCACTGGCATTAACACAATTTACCTACTCAGCTGGTAAAAACAAATTACTTGAGGTATAATTTATTTTTCCAGGTGCCGGTGTATAGCAGAAAAATATCACATCAGCGTACAGTAGCATTCACATCACGTGTACAGACTTAAGACCCAAAGCTGGCAGCTTCATAGTGTCTTGGAGAATGTACCTGAGATGCTTCGAAGTTTTTGATAAAGTATTGCAGCTCTTTTTGTTTACCTCTGCTGCCCTTGTTCCTTTTTCATCATAGCTGATGATTAATTCTGTCTGGAAGAACAAGAACTTGAGAGAAGAGATAAAAAATGAGAAAAATCTTTGTTGAAAGTCTCAACAAAGCGTATAAGGGGGAGAACAAACCTACATCCTAGCATCCAACACATGCTTTAGATAGGGGAATCCGTCTGACATTCTTTTAAACATATGCAAGTGCTGACGTGATAAATCGAAATAGATTTTCAATCTGAATTCAACAGTATTCTTTGTAAAACCTGAACAGCATAATGCTTTTTTGCAGTGTGGTAAAGTTGTAAAAAGCAGACAGTAGATTTAGCAAAAACTGTGTACACAGTAATGCACTTGAACTACAATTCAAAGGTTTGGGGTCAGTAAGGTTTTATTTTTTTTTTTTTTAAGTGCTCTAAGCGATGTCACACGTTTTTTAGGCCCAAACATTTTTTGTCTCTTACAGCAAACATCTCCTCACTATCCGCTAGCTGCCTGTCCCCTAAACACACTGTAAAAAAATGCGGTCTTTGCAGACAACCCAGGCTCCACAAATGGCAACAAAAACAAACTGCGAACAACCCCGCTCACGAAACATAACAAACTGTTTCAACCAATAACTGACAAGAAGGCCCTGGGGTGGGGTTTGAAGGGTTAGTGCAGATGAGGAGGAGGGAGGGTCTATCTAGCCTCTGTTTTGTTTGAGAAATACTTTAAATGTCAACAAGAAGTCCACGTCACACCTGACATCGCTTAGAGCACCTTTAAGAAAGTACTTTTACTTAGCAAAGATAGATTAATTTGAGGAATAGAAAGTCCATTACATAACATTATAAATGACTTAACTATCACTTTTGCTAAAATAATCCAGAAAAAATGTATCACAGTTCTCATGAAATATTGAGCAGCACAACAGTTTTCTACATTGACAATATTAATAATAAACATCTCTTGAGCAGCAAATCAGCATATTATAATGCTTTCTGAAGGATCGTGCCGACACTGAAGACTGAAGGTAATGATGCTGAAAATTCAGCTTTGTAAACACAGGACTAAATTACAATTTTAAAATATATTAAAATCTTTTTACTTGTTAAATCTTAATAATACCTTACAATATCACTGTGTTTTTGATCAAGTAAATACTAGCCTTCGTGAGCATAAGAGACTTCTTTCAAAAGCATTTAACAATCTTACCAATCCCAAACTATATGTACATGTACACAGTTTCTTTGCTGTATTCTTGCTTTCTAAAGGTTACAGGGTTTATTGGATTTGCATAGAATAACAGGAGTTGAGCACCAAGTTTGCATTAAAATCAATGAACGTGATCAGGTCATAAGCCTCATGGCTGTACTTCTAAAAGAATGTGTTTTTCATGGTGCATTTCCATGGACTTCCATTGTAAGTGCATTGCTGTAAACACATTTTCATCTTATTTGTACAAATTCAAGGACGAGTTGAAATGATTATCTGTGGTAATTAAAGCAGGCCACAGATGCTGTCTCGAGCTTCTTTTTCAATGGAACAATTTAAAAATGTTTATTTAGTATTAAACAGATATTCCTTCAGTTGTATCCTTTCGGTTGAAAGGACAAATTAATTTTGAAACATTTCAAGGAAGACCGTTTAATCATTAAAAGGTTTCCATGAATTTCATTATCATTATTTTTTGCATTACTTTCAGCATTTGCATTAGTAACTTCGAATTGAACTTTGGACCTTTCCATATGCTTGTTATGTCTGCAGGAGAAAGCTGACCTGGGCGAGCTGAACTTCTCACTGTGTTACCTGCCAACAGCTGGCCGACTGACCGTCACCATCATTAAGGCCACCAATCTGAAAGCAATGGACCTCACAGGCTTCTCAGGTGCCTGGGCCACTCATTGTCCCCAGCCATTCCTCTAATTCCCTCATAATTAACAGCGATACCTCATTAGTCCCTGAGACGTTGCTAACATTGAGACGTGATGAAACCGATGCTCATTAATAACCTTGACGTAACATGTCGAGCATGTGAAAAATGAAATAACATTAAAGGTCATAAAAGCATATCAAATAACACCTCTAAAAAGTTGTCAAAACAATGTCAAAACAAAAACGCCTCATAAAGACATCAACATTGCAGTCGTAAGGACAATAGACATCTGTAATTAGTGTTGGCTAATTTAATTATCTCAGTAAGGCTTAAAGTAATGTAATAAAGATTCCTCTCATAGGACATGACGGTGAATTATTAAAAAAGTACATTCGGTACAGGCATCATTACGCCAATGCTAATGTTTTGTTATTGCTAGCACAATATCTGATCGATGATAAAAAAAAGTCTATGCCGTTATTAGCATTAATTTTAATGTTGTCGAAACATTATGTGCTGCTGTTGCTATTTCTTTGACAAATTGTCTCTCTCCTTTACTCTTGTGTTCTTGCTCTCTCAGATCCATACGTAAAGGCATCTTCTGGTTTGTGAAGGTCGAAGGCTGAAAAAGAGGAAGACATCCATAAAGAAGAATACTCTCAATCCTACATATAATGAGGCTCTGGTCTTTGACATCCCCAATGAGAACATCGAGAATGTGTCGCTCATCATTGCTGTCATGGACTATGACTGGTAAGATCATGACTGCCTTTTTCCGCTGTGATGGGAGCTCATGCTGCAACATGTCAAGCCGTGATGAAAGTGATGCTGTGATATGAGGCTTGACAGGAAGTGCTCACTTGTAACTTTAGGCATGCTTACAGGCTGTGTCTCATTCATCACATGGATTTTCCTTTCATTGAATGGATGAAGCCTTTATAAGAGGTCAGAGGGAGAACTTTGATTTAGATCTACACTGTTTCCTATCGAGTCCACTTGTGATAAATACTTAAATTTCTTTAGTGTAAAACTTTTCTAAGATATTTTTCTATTAAGTAAATAATAAAATTGATCCAAAGTGAGAGTAAAGCCATGTGTAATCTATAATTCTATTTTAAATTAATGTTGTTTTTTTGCACTTTCTTTTAATCAAGAAATCCTGAAAAAAAAGCATCATGCTTTCTACAGAAAAATTAAGCTGCGCAGCTGTTTTCAAAATTTGATAATAGTAATAAATGTTTCATCATAAATACCAAATCAGCATATTAGAATGATTTCGAAATTGTCATGTGACACTGAAGACTGAGTAATGATACTGAAAATTCATGAAAGAAATAGATTCTGTTTTAACACATTGGAAACATGGTTATTTTAAACTGTAATAATATATGAAAGTATTATTGTTTTTACTATAATTTTTGATCAACATTAATGCAGC
Source organism: Hybognathus amarus (assembly GCA_030378365.1). Taxonomy (NCBI): domain Eukaryota; kingdom Metazoa; phylum Chordata; class Actinopteri; order Cypriniformes; family Leuciscidae; genus Hybognathus; species Hybognathus amarus. The sequence goes on from JAQIUQ010005369.1 coordinate 143,436, forward strand.
CTTGGTCAGCACAAAACATTTTCAAAAATCAACGTTTTGGAACAGTAGTTTGTGTGTGGGTTTGTATATGTATGTATATGTATGTATATGTAAGTATATGTATATGTATATATATGTGTGTATATATATATATATATATATATATATATATATATATATATATATATATATATATATATATATATATATATATATATATATATATATGCATATATATATATATATATATATATATATATATATATATATATATATATATATATATATATATATATATATATATATATATATATATATATACATATATATATATATATATATATATATATATATATATATATATATACATATATATATATATATATATATATACATATATATATATATATATATATATATATATATATATATATATATATACATATATATATATATATATATATATACACATATATATATATATATATATATATATATATATATATATATATATATATATATATACATATACATATATATATACATATATATATATATATATATATATATATACATACATATATACATATATACATACATATATACATATATATACATATATACATATATATACATACATACATACATACATACATAGATACATACATACACATATTGTGATGATTTGAGATCTTAAAAGCATTTTGAGCTTCAACAAAAGCAATAACATCTAAGCAATACTTATTAGTTTAATGATCTAGAAACAGAATCGGGAACATGTCTTATAATGTAATATTATATTGAATTATGTGTAATCTTTTATAGCATATTAAAGGTTTATATCATATTAAACAAATCCTTATTAAAGCTTATTTGGGTTAAAATATATCCAAAATACATTTTCTGAGCAAGTACTGTACATAACCAGCCAGTGTACAAAACTATCTGCTTGCCTTTAAATGTAGTCACGCAATGCTAATGTTGTTAACATTAACAATTTGGCAAAAAAGTATAATTTGCAAAGTTTGACGTGATAAGCGATTGATTAAGATTTAATCAGCGCAATTTACTACAACACAGAACAAAACTGGACGTTACTTGTTCAGATGACATTTTGGGTGAAAATTATAATGTTGTCACACCTCCAAAATAATAATCTGTGATCCTGAATGACAGTATCAGCACCGGTGCGGTGACTGACAGCTGCACACTCTCCTCAAAACATTGTGTTCTTTGCTGTGCCGTGTGGAGGTACAACTCACATTAATTTTTTAATTCCATGAATAACTGCAACTGCAGATTTCTAACAGCGGTGGCGACAATAAGTCGCAAGCTGCGGAAAATATGTAACAATTTATTGTTTACAGATATGATTGATTGCTTTTATAGTTTCATTTATTAAAGGTACACTATGTAACTTTTGGCCCTCTAGAGATTACAAATCAAAATGGATGAACATTATTTTGGTTGTGCTTTGGTTCTGCGTGACTCTGTGGATGAATGCGGTTATCCTACTGCTCATAGGCTTAAGAGATATAACCAGTTTAAATGGAAAGGATCTCAAGCTGACTATAGCTAAAGACATGACTGTAGCTATGACCATGATTAATAGACACAGTACTTCCTTGAATATAAATTCTACGCACAGCTACAACAAGCATAATGAAATGACCTTTCACAATAGATAATGCTTTGCAATGCACTCTGTTAGCGAGCTACTTAAGGCAATTTTCTGTTCAATAAAATACTTACTCACCTGTTGAGTAATTAAAACACCTGTACAACATTTCAAATCTCTCAGTTCTCGCCATCTTCAAAAAAGCCAAGTCAATGTTGATTCCCGGAGGATCCTCGCTCATTGTGATAGCTAACCTCTGCTACTCGCACACCACACTGTACATGCGTCAAAGTAGCTGGAGCAACTTTTCTCTTTTTGTGGATATGGGTCATGGAAGCGCGGGCGAGTGACATGTACACAATTTCCCTCGAAAATGATCCTGCCCATTCTGAAATAAACACTTACACCCTAAAAATGCTGTGTTGTTTTAACAAATATGGTCAAATATGGACAAACCCAAAATGTTGGGTTAAAAATTTAAATAAAAAATTGAACCCAATGGCTGGGTTTGTCCATATTTGACCCAAAATTGGGTTAAAACAACCCAGCAATTTTTGAGATTGTATAATAGGCTTACCATAGTAAATTCAGGAATAAGACAAAACACGCTTTGGAACAAGGATTGATGATGTATAGACTCATTGTTTGTTAATTTTGAAAAAAAATAGTACATACTGGTAGCTTTAATTAAACTATTATTAATGAGAGGAATTATGTAACTTAATTAAAATGTCAGTCTATAGACCTGCTCTGTGCATTTTACTATAGTATGCTGTGTGAGAAATTAGCAATGAAAACTGAATAAATGATCTTTTCAGGCATTTGGCTGATACTGATAAGATAGTTTGTTGTTTAATTTGTGAATTAGAATTCCTGTTGCACAAATTTGTATGTCTGCGCTCCACTGAACATAGGGCCTTATGCCCCTGTGTCAGACTATTCCTGGTGGACGTCTGCACTGTTTTGCATAGAGCCGACACCTCATGAATATACATGAAGAAGGCCTAATACTAATGACAGTAATGTCTGGTGGTGAGACATTCTGTAGACACAGCCATTGTTTCTTGTCTGGTGGGCACAGTGTGTGTTTTGTGTGTGCGTATGTGTCTGTGTGTGTGTCTGTGTGTTTGGCTTGGCTCTTCATGAAGCACTTGAGTGTGATAGACCTTCAGAGTGGCATTTTTGTCCAGCTTTTATATTATTCAGTTATTATGTTTTTCACTTTTCTAAAAGAGACGTCATACCTACTGCTAGGAGTGTATAATCTAATCCCACTTTTATGCCCATATTTTGTATGCTTTTGTGGAACAAAATATGCCTTGTGAAAATCAGGTGCATAAAAATCGTGCTTCAGGTTCTATTTTAAGAATCTCTTTCAGTGCTAAGGAAATCCACATCTGAGTTTCCCAAATTTGTTTGTCGATGCTCTTCCGTGAATTCCATCTCTCCCCAATGGCACCGCGGCACACCACCAGCCCCTCCTAATGAAGCCGCTCATCTGTGAGCCACAGATAACGCCTGATGAATTGCTCTTAGCATTGCTGCATGCCATCTGTGCTAAACGCTCCATTCAGAAGCGCTGTTGGATAATAGTCATTTCTTACGCGTGTATATATATATATATGCTAAACATGATATGCTGAACATTCAAATGCAAAAACATTTTTTTAAATAAATGTTGTTCTTGGTATTCAGACGCTTCATGAAACGTTATTCAATAATGTAGTTCATATGATTTCAGAATTTTTGCAACACTTTGACTTAGTTTTAAGTCTTCACAACTGGATTTAATGGCAGTAATTATTACTCAATTTTAAGTAGTTAGACTACAGTCAAGCTATCTTTTTAGAAAGTAGTTATCTACACTACAAGCGACATTGAAGCTATTTTAAGGGGTTGAATTCAAGTCAGTTCTTTAACTATCAGAGCTGTGTATCTGTCACAAAATGAAGATTTGAATTCAGGGTGACTGCATTAAATTAGACGAATACATTTGTACAAAAAAACTAAATGATTAATATAACCGAGTATAAACAGCAGCATGTAACTCCATATTTTACTCTCAATAGATTCAGGAGCTCAAGAGAATTAGTGACCTGTTTATTTTATCTGAACAAATCATTTTACTAAACAAATGGATACTTTTTAAGTGACAGTGAAGACATTTATAAGGTTATAAAAGTTTATTTTATTTTGTTATTAATGTTTATTTTATTTTTATTTCCAATAAATGCTGTTCTTATGAATTTTCTATTCATCAAAAATACTTAAATATTTTTCATTCGTATTGACAAAAAAAATAAAAATTAAGCAGTACAGCAGCACTGATAATAATAAGAAATGCTCATTAAGCACCAAATCATCATATTAGAATGATTTCTAAAGGATCATGTGACTGAAGACTGGAGTAATGATGCTGAAAATTCAGCTTTGCCATCAGATAAATAAATTTTAAAATATATTAATGTAGAAAACAGTTTTGTTTTTTGTTTTTACAATATTACAGCATAGAGTATATTGCAGCCTAGTGAAAAACATTTTCAATAAAAAACAAACAAACAAATTAGTACATTTAAAAATAAAAAAACCTGCAATAGGTTAGTTGTTGTTTGATATTCATCAAAGTGGGTATTCATATTATATCAAGTTGACACGTTATATAATATTGCTCTATGAAAATCAAGCCCTATCACAACAGATTTTTTTTCTTGAATACATATTTACACTAGCTTTGCCGTAAACATAATAATAATTAAATTTGGTCTCATTTGTCTCTGATCAACAGAAAATAGAAGAGAAAAGATATATTTAAGTTCCACTTATTAGATCCATTTGTTATTCCACCTTCACTCAAGAAGCTTTTCATACTCACTTTTTCAAGTAATTAAGTGATTATGACAGCCAGCTCTCTCTCATCTTCCTTCTCAGTTTTCTTTATCTTTGGAAATGAGGACACCTATCATAAACGGAATACCGATCTGTCCTCTGTGACAGAATTTTCACTCGAAATCATTCAATTCGTTCCCGTGCTCCCGCCTCATTTTGTTTATCACTGTAATTCAGGGTGATTGGAATGTCCCTCTGTCTCTCTCCCCTTCTGTTCTCTGTTCTATCTGTGCAATTATGTGATCTCTCTGTCTGTGTCTTCGTAATTATAGGACTGCATGTGGGAGTGTGTGTGTGTGTGTGTGTCTTGAATGTGCGGGTTGCTATATGACACGAAGGTCCTGTCTGTATCTTTCTAATTATATGACGTCGATTAGATCTTGATTTTATATCTCATTACTTTGTGCTTTCTCGCTCCTTATGTTCTCCTGTATCTCTTTTCCATCTTTCTTTCTCTCTCTCGATCCATTTGTTGTAATGGATGCACTGTGCTGTGGTTCTCCTTCATTTCTTAGCTTAACTGCATTAATTCAATCCCTCTCTCCCACTCTCTCTCTCTCTTCGTCGTCTCTCAGTATCGGTCATAATGAGGTAATTGGGATGTGCCGTGTGGGCAGTGATGCTGATGGGCCGGGAAGGAGCACTGGACAGCCATGCTGGCGAATCCCCGCAAGCCTATTGAACACTGGCACCAGCTGGTGGAGGTAGACAGCGTGACCGCATGGAGTGTGTGTGTGTGTGTGTTGTGAGCATGTGGAAATCAATCAATGTGCTCTGTGTGTAGTTGTGTATAGGCAGTGCAGTGCCCTCTATGCATGCCCTTCATTTTTGCACCTGATACCCATTTGTCCGTTATGAGAGTGAACACCATTCAAGCAGGTTCACGTCTTAAACAGAACTAAAGGTTGTCAAAAGTTAGGCTACTTAGGTTTTATTTGCATGCATGTTCTGTAAATAGTGCTTGCACTTTGCGGTCAAATGCACCTTTTGGTTGAAATTCCGTTTGGTGTAAATGTTTTTGTTGAATGTAAACAGATGGAACAAAAAATGGATTTGTGCATCAGACCTTACAGTGTAAATACAGTCTAATAGAGCTGTTGCTGCCTATTATGTTGACAGCATTAATCAGAAAACATTGGCATGAAAAAGAGCAGACCATTCACTCACTGACTCTTTATGTAAATAATAACTTGATTTAAAAAAAAAATATATATATATATATATATATATATATATATATATATATATATATATATATATATATGTGTATATTTTTTTTACCTTTATTTAACCAAGTTAATCGGTTCTCATTTGCAACCGCAACCTGGCCAAGACAAGGCTAAAAGTGCAAAGTCAACATAAAATTACCGATTGTTACAACATTCAAGATAGATAGTCGCACATAAAAATGTTCAGGTTTAATTATGATGCTGAACATAAAGTTACAAATATTAACAATAATTCAGGGTAAATTTAAAATGATAAAATGATGGCCAGATAGATAAACCTGAGACAGCATGACTAACATGGTGAAATATAAGATATTTCAACATAGCTATTTGGTTGGATATGCACAAGATGTAATATTAACATGTACAGTGGTCTGTTAGTAAGTTTTGAAAGAACTTTGAAAGAAGACCTTAATAACTTAGAGTAATGCTTATTTCATTGAAACATGCGTAAATGCTACATTACTTTGTTTTATTATTTAATTAGTTAATGTAGTACTTCGATTTCTTGAAGTTTGGATACTGTTGTGATATTGAAAATTGCTGTAAAATTTTCACTGGTATTTGTATAAACTACTCAAAGTTTGCTTTCACTAGGATAGGACTTAGAGAAGATCTAGAAAGAAAGAAGAATCAGAATGGATAAATAACCCTTTTCAGGCCTTTCTTCTACCTGTATATATTATACATTATAATAATGGTATTCATTATGTTAATGCATTCTTAATGTTCCCTATAATAGACCTTATAATCTGAATACAGTGTACTCCTTATCTGTCTTCTGGTTATATAAAATAAGATTTATTTGTAAGTGCTATTGTTTTGCATATGAAATCCCAACAGCAGGATCAGGACCCCTGAAGCGGTTTATTTTTGTGACTGATTGCACATAATTTTTCCCATTGCATGCAGACTTACCAAATAAATAAGTAAATGGACATGAAATACTGATTTGAGTTTAAATACATTTTTGTTTGTGGGAAGGAAACATAAAGATGTAAAAATGCTAATGGTCAATCATACAGTTCAGTGGTGCATTAATACCTCATTAAAACACAATAGAAAATTCCATTGCATTTGTTATGTTTGATATTTATTATATTCTTAAGTTTAATTGGTCAGTATAAAATTGATGGTGTATTATAACTGTGGTTACAACTCTTGAATTGTGAATTACATTTGTAATGCATTATATGTCCCAAATCACCTTCTGAATAATTATGTATGTTCATTGATTTTTACCCTCCCAGGAGAAATCCATAAACGCATATGTGGCAAAGAGTGCCACAGCCTCCCCTAAGCCACACATAGTGGTGGACAGCCCTCACTCTGAGTAGAGATGTGAGTATACACACAACAACATAAACACATACACGCATACACACACCGTAAATAGAATGGTTCTTCCTCCCATATGGTATCTGTGTGGGTGAATGCATCATAGGGTTGCACTAGAGTACTTCCAATTTCAGTCATGAACTAATAACACAGACTGAAAACATCAGTAGTTACAGTATGTTCACACAGCAACAGGATACATTTAACATATGTTTTAGAGCACCAAATATGGTTATTTTCACACAGTTTTCTCATTCACAACTGCATTCTATAACCAAATTGGCTGCTTGACGTTTCAGGAATCAAATCTGAATTTTGAGAGTCGAGATGTGGTTAGTATGTGCAATGTAAATGGAACCGCAGCTGATCAACTGGTGATATGAGGTTCTGGTAAAATAACAAATCAAGCTCATGTGAAGACTAATATTTTTTGTCTCAGCCTTTCAGATTTAGAGCCTATGGAACAGTTTGTAGAAGTGATTAAAAAGTGGCTATTTCGATACTACTCAGTCATCGGAACCTACTCGATCCGATTCGTACGATTTGTCTAATTCCCACGTGATGGTTCAGGTTCAGGGAAGGTTCAGGGGTATGTGGTCATACGAGTTCATGCGATTGGCCGATTTGTTAAATATGCTCCGATTTGCAGAAATGGTACTAATTCGTTTACGAAGTGAGGTCGTAGGAATTGTTTATGAATTGCAGCCACCTCGTAAAGTTCGTACGAAGTTCCATAAGATCAAAGTTGACGGTTTTGATCAGACAGCAGATTTGGGTTTCTGGAGCCACCAGCCTGTCTCGAACAACAATTCATTCAAATCTCCAATAATGGCAGTGGTACCTTAACCTGTGACCCAGAAGACTAGCACACACACCGACACACAGCTTTTTTCCAAGGTTGGATTTGGCCAGGCTCTCAACTGTAAACTGGGAGTCTTCTCAAAACATCTAGAGTAAGTGGGTTCTTTCTCTCAACTTGGCCAAGACTGGGAGAGTAAGACTTTAACAAAGAAATGGTGCCTTAAACTATTGGCTTCAATGACCCCAATATGTTTTAACACATTGAAGACCTTTCTCAAACACAAAACAAGTCCCTATTTCATCTCTGGAAACCAGGCTGAATGAGGCTGCATTCAAGTATTCAAATACTGACATTAAAGAAAAGTACATTTTCAGTAATTCACACTGTTTGACTTCTTTAACAAAGTATAAATCTAGCACAGTATCTCTAAGAAGTAATTCAGAGTCTCATTTAATATTAGAAAGACAAATATTGATTAATGCGATTTGATTCTGATTTACACACATATGGATTGAAGCAGCAGTGGATTTACCAATCCACCCTTCTTCACATGCATTTCCGGATGTTTCACGAGCCGCTTTATGCAGGATAGGTTGCTTTAACATGTCAGTCCGACGTACCTCTTGGGCTAATGAAAGACTGCAATGCAGTTACCAGAACTTCTCGCCGTCAGTGTGAAGGTCTAGCTATACGAGGACTAGTTTCGATGACCCAGAAATTCTGCTGTTTCAAAAAATAAAATAAGATTAAAAACAGCATTTGAAGCTACTCCTGGTTTGGGAAGATTGTTGACACATTAATTTTTTTTTTTTACTCAGTGTCAATTGTGAAGACTTTCTGGTATTTAAGAAGGCAATATCTATTTTTGTATTTGTCCATTCTTGACAGAATGCACTTCTAAGCTATTTAAGACAGTCACAGCTATGAGTTAGTTAAATGCGGTTGTCAAATCCGAAACACTGTGTGGATGCAAGCCATGTGTTCACTTGGAGTAGTTTGTGTTTATGTAATTTGCTGTTTGTGTTTCCATATCGTTAACAGTGTTTTTCCCTTGTTCTCTTTTTCTCATCAGCCAGGTCAGCATTATCTTTCAGCAACAAAATACATTCTTCTTTCACCTGTGAATAATATTTCATCAAGAAGAAGCCGGAGAAGAGACTGTGCTTGCATTAGTGCCGTTCCTCTAAATCAACCCTGCAGACCCAACACAATTTGTAGAAAACACCTAGACTGCAGAATCGGACTCACATACACAGGTACATCCACATACACAACAACACAAACAGACATACACGAACATGGAATCATAACAAAACAACTGGCATGGAATGGTTTTGCTTTCAAGGAATGATGTTAAAGTCAAAATATTCAGTGATTTATCTCAGGGGAAATATGACAAACATTCCCACTTTAAATAGATAATCTTTATTTAGTTATTTAAAAAAGTGAGCCTACAAAAAATTTGATACTTGAAAAAAATTGTAATCAGAGAGACCTGATAGATTATGGACCAGAATGTTTCTGTGTATGTGTGAGCGCATGTGAGTTACTAGGTCTATATGTGTAGCTTTGAAAGTGCTTTCAGTCGGACAAGTAGCTGCAAGTTCTGGAGTAGTCTTCTTCTGCCAATGCAGAATCCGTGCAACTGTTTCCTGTCTCTCTGGAGAGGAAGGAGCTACTTTATGAGCCGTTCCCATTTGGAGAAGGAGAAATCAGGACGGATGCATTGGCCAAATGCATGTTCGTGCAGTGTTGAAATGTGTCCCTCTGCCTTTTACTATTTTTTATCACCTTCTGCTTGGAGCTCATTGAGATAAGCAGTGTTTCCTTATTCCTTTGTTTACTAAGTCCAGCCATTCTTCTTGTTCTACCAGATACGGAAGGAAATGCTTTGAGAATATGTTTCCCTGACCTGGACACACTGGCAGACTTGAGATCTGAGAACCCCTTGAGAACTTTGACAAAGGGAGCCATCACTGATTTCAAGATGTTGCCAGAGGACCCTAACTGAGACGGACCTTTGGATTTGTGTGCACTTCCTGGAAACATATCCTCAGGGGAAAGGTCTGGCCATAGTATTTTATTTTTGTACCATGCCCGGATATTTTTTTGGGTTCTCTTGAGACATTTTTAATTTCAAAAGAGGAAGTGTGTGCTCTCCATCATCCTTCTGCCAAGAGGACCGCTCGGAAAGATCCTCTTTTTCCTCCCATGTATGCTATGTGTTTTTGGGAGTGCGTTTTTGTGTCGTCAGTGCGTTGGCTTGTTGGTTTGTGTGTGCTGTGCCTGTGTGTTCGTGTGTATGTCACCGATGCATATTCCCCAGTGTACGTCTCCTAATTCCCTGAACCCGTCCTTTGTCCTGCACAGAGAAAATCTCATTTTGAACAATCAAGTGTCTCCTGTCCTGTGTCTTAGAGGAGCTATTTCTTGTGTAGGACCTGTTGCACTTGGTAGGGACAGGGTCTGTTTCTCAGACGCGTTTCGGTCGTTCTCAGTAGAATGTGGTAGTGACCTGTCTCCGTTGTGTTCCTAACCAGCTCGTCACTGAAACGTGTCCCCAGCCTGATCTGTGTTCTCGTGTTGGATGTGCTTTTCTTTTTTTTTGTAAATGTGCTCTGTGTGTACGAGAGGGACAAATCTTCTGGCCACAGCTGTTCGAGGAATAAAATGTTGGAAGTTTTTCATTGTCTTTAAAAGAAAAGGGAAAAAAACAAAACTGGTTCTCTTCATATCTTTTGGCTAATGTGACTATCTTTTCTGTCTGAGCATTCCTTGCAAACAGAGACAAAGAGGGGGACATGTCTTTTATCGTTTTAGTGCCACGAGATAATTTCCCATTATGGACTGACTTCAGATGCAATGTTTTTTTTTTCCTTGTATTTGTTCAATCAGGTCGCTGCTTCTCTGGTCAGAATCATAGCGACCAAGACGCTCAATTCACACACCCTTGAAATCCAGGGTCACTGCCGCTATTAAAAGGATAATTCACCCAAGAATGAAAATCCTGTCGTTGTTTACTTGCCCCCATGTCATTCCAAACCTGCATTACTTTCTCCTGTGGAACTAAAAGAAGAAATCTCTTCAATGAAAGTCAAAAAGTTAATGTTGTTTTTGGTCCCTATTGGCTTTCTTCAAAATATATTTTTGCAGATGAAAGAAGAGTCATGCAGACATGACAGTGAATAACTGATAACAGAATTTAAAATTTTAGGTGTACTATCCCTTTAATATCACAGTACAACCACTGCCAATGCTACCGCACGCATCCCTCAGTTAAAGAAGACAGCATTACCAATCACTAATATTCATGTTATTGAAATGTTCATCAATACAGTATTATTAATTATTTCCCATATTTTCTCTGTTACTGTTATTAATCACATGCCAGGCCTCAGGACGCGCACACACGCTCTCGCCGGTGTGCACTCAGTCCTTAGTCCGTTATCATATATCAGCTCTTGTTGTATTCTAAGAGGCCATTGATTCCGTCATACACGTGGATGTGGTATCGACCCGCAGTCTTCAGCCCTATCCAACTCCTGTTTCCAGCCCCATCTCTTCTGCTGCCTTAGATCTTACACTGTGGAGGCACGACCCCTGTGGAGTGACCTCTGACCCCTTCATCAGCTTCCACACAGTACAAACTTTGACATCTGTTCAGCCCATATCTTTTTCTCTCCATCTCTGTTCGTCTCCCCTCTTTCCTCTGTCTCTCTCTGTCAGTGCAATTCTGAATGATCCGAGGAAATGTGTTTGCATGCTTATATAACATGGATGATGTCAACTTGATGCAATGATAATTTAATAAGTGATGCTCAACACAAAAATCTGACGATTGAGCTTGATACTAACACTACTAATGACAAACATGTTGACCTAGCAACCTGTTCGAATATCATCAAAACGCTGATGATTAATGTTGTTAATATTGTATATCCTCTTTGAAATGGTATTACAGTTTCTGGGTATATTTTTCTTTGTTTGTTTGTTTGTTTGCTTTTTTAGTTTTCTTTAAAAAGGTTTACTTTTTTACAGTATATGTTCAGAGTACGCTGAGACTTAGAGCAAGTTAAAAAAATAAATTGCAGTCAGGGCGAGAGAACATTTTAGCTGAAAAAAGAATAAACAAAATTGAAGAAAAAAAAATTCCCCAAAAACAGTTAGGAGTTTGATTATGTGAATGATAAGGTGATGATTCTAAGGCTGGAGCGATGATGGCTGAAATAAAACATATGTATGAAAAATCATTGCGATGTGTTTGCGTGATACGGCTGTCTGTGTTCATGTAATGGGTTGTGAATCACCCTGACTTTTCTGTCTAACTCTTTCTTTGTTTCTCACCCTTTCCCCTCCTGCTGTGCATTAACTTGTGTGTAATTATTATGTAATTATACATCATACATTTTTTATCCTGGGCCCACGTTATATAAACGCAGTGGTGAGCATTTGCGTCCATCCATTGTACATGCTTCAGTTTTTCTGCATTTCCATAGGCACATAAACACTCACAATCACACGTGTCATACACATAAATCAAACCTGGCCCCTCCCTCTTTAGCTTCGGTCTTCACATCAGTTCGTATCCTTATGGCTTTTCCGGTCACAAAACTCCCTGGTGTTAATTGCACCCATGGGGTGTGATTCTTAGATGGTTTGTTACTGCCTGAATCATCGGCCTCCATCTTGACTAGTCTAATGCACTGTTCATCCGAGCCTCACTGTACACAGAAGAGCCAGAGTCAGCACTCTCTGACACACACAGATACAGGACGAGAGAGGAAGGTGCAGGGAATTAGCAATGTGCAACAAGAGGCAGGAGCCAGTTACATAAACACAGACATTATGTGTCTTAAGAACTCATTTCTCAAATTTGACCAATCTAATTAATTTTATATACAACTGACAAAAAAATAGTTATGACCAATCTTAAAAAAATGAGATGACTAACTTGTAGCCTAGTACTAGCCGCAGTATATGTAACTGGCCCCAAGGACAAACAAGAGTGATAAAATATTGAGAATAGCAAGGTTGTGAATATTAAGGGAATGGAATTAAATGAATACTTTATTCAGCTTTGATATACACTCACCTCAAGGATTATTAGAAACACCATACCACTTTCGCCTTCAGACCTGCCTTAATTCTACATGGCATTGATTCAGCAAGGTGCTGAAAGCATTCTTTAGAAATGTTGGGCCATGTTGATAAGATAACATCTTGCAGTTGATGGAGATTTGTGGGATGAACATCCAGAGCATGAAGCTCCTGTTCCACCACATCCCAAAGATGCTCTATTGGGTTGAGATCTGGTGACTGTGGGGGCCATTTAGTACAGTGAACTCATTGTCATTTTCAAGAAAACAATTTGAAATGAGTTCAAGCTTTGTGACATGGTGCATTATCCTGCTGGAAGTAGCCATCAGAGGATGGTACATGGTGGCCATAAAGGTATGGACATGGTCAGAAACAAGGCTCAGGTAGGCTGTGGCATTTAAACGATGCCTAATTGGCAGTAAGGGACCTAAAGTGTGCCAAGAAAACATCCCCCACACCATTACACCACCACCACCAGCCTGCACAGTGGTAACAAGGCTTGATGGATCCATGTTCTCATTCTGTTTACGCCAAATTCTGACTCTACCATCTGAATGTCTCAACAGAAATTGAGACTCAACAGACCAGGCAACATTTTTCCAGTCTTCAAATGTCTAATTTTGGCAAGCTTTTGCAAATTGTAGCCTCTTTTTCCTATTTGCAGTGGAGATGAGTGGTACCCGGTGGGGTCTTCTGCTGTTGTAGCCCATCCGCCTCAAGGTTGTGCGTGTTGTGGCTTCACAAATGCTTTGCTGCATACCTCGGTTGTAACGAGTGGTTATTTCAGTCAAAGTTGCTCTTCTATCAGCTTGAATCAGTCGGCCCATTCTCCTCTGACCTCTAACATCAACAAGGCATTTTCGCCCACAGGACTGCTGCATACTGGATGTTTTACACTCTTCACACCATTCTTTGTAAACCCTAGAAATGGTTGTACGTGAAAATCCCAGTAACTGAGCAGATTGTGAAATACTCAGAGCCAGCCCGTCTGGCAACAACAACCATGCCACGCTCAAAATTGCTTAAATCACCTTTCTTTCCTATTCTGACATTCAGTTTGGAGTTCAGGAGATTGTCTTGACCAGGACCACACCCCTAAATGCTTTGAAGCAACTGCCATGTGATTGGTTGATTAGATAAGTGCATTAATGAGAAATTGAACAGGTGTTCCTAATAATCCTTTTGGTGAGTATTAAGTTCGATTGACACGTAGCATAATGTTTGCTACTACAAAAATTCATGTAGACTAGGGTTACAGTGATGGGGGGGGTTGGTGGTGGTGTTGCTTTCATGAGGCACACACGCAAGGTCTCTCGCTCTCTCCTCTCTGCCTCTCTCACCTTCAGCCTTCTCCTCAAAATCATGACGTAGATGCCACAGCTCAATGAGTGTAGAAGCACTATGATTACAATGACCTCCGACTGAAGTGAATCCTGAAATTATCGTACATTATGGGGATTTTTTTCATTACTGATCGTACATCCAACTAAGGTCAAAATTATTGTAGAAATACGATCATTTGCGTACGTCTGGCAACACTGCACTCGCCACACACGCAGTCACAGACATTCTGCATATTGATCAGCGGCTCTCTGATACCTTCAAATTACCGGTTGTTAAAATCTTGCGAATCTCAAGCAAGCGAGAGCGCGTGCGTAGCGGGCGCACAACAAGAGAGGAGCGAGCTAGAGACCTTGCGTGTGTGTGCTAGTGTGTCTCACAAAGCGCATGTTAGTATGGCGTTATATGTTTGTGTACCTCAATCTTGACCTTTAATTTTCCGATTGGTTGATTTTGTGGCACTCTTGTAACGCTGTTGCAAGTTGAGCGAGCGTGTGTCAAGAGTTGAGCGCACACAGAATTAAGAGGTTGAGAGAGAGGGGGACTTGACAGGAGTGCAGAGAATAAGTTTTAAGAGACTACCTGTAAACTGTGTGAGAGGGGATATTATTGTATGTTAAAATGGATCATAGCAAATACATTTATTGAGCACGGAATTCGTTTTTTCTTTGCTCAAACTATTTTTATTTTTATTTTGCGATTGTTTAATTTCAAATTTTTGCAATTGTATGTGCACCAATAATCTTTAATCAGAATAACTTCCTCTCCCTCTTTGAAGCGACATCTCTTCTCTGATGACATGTTTACTGTGTGAAGGTGGGATCAACCTGTCACTCACATGACATCACAGCAGTAGCAAACCACAACCCATCCAATCAATTTTCCAATATATAAAATCAAGTCACGCCCTATATTTTTTCTTGTTTTAGAAATAGTTTCACATCACAGTGAATGCATAGATAGTCATAAAGACCATTTCAACTGTTTTCACGCTGACTTTAACAATACACAATATTATGATAAACCGTTTGCTGGCATTTTTGTAGCTGAATATTTAAAACCCAAGCATCAATGTTTTACCACAGGTTTACAATATAAAAATTATACATTAATCATAATGAATTAATTTGTGTCAAAATTGCATATTAGCCACACAGAAATAAATTGTCTTGCCGTTCCATTTCAAAAAAGAAAGAAGACAGACATACTTATTCAGTTGCGTCTGTTTTTGTTTATTTGGTAGTTAGGCTACAGGACGTATTTAGGCTAAAGAAAAGAATAACAATAGAGAGCCTAAGTCCCTCCCCTTCCGGTCAACCACCATGGGACCTTATTTCGGAAAAATATCGTATGGTAGTCAATGGCGAGAGATAACAAATAATTTGATTTAGTTTAAATTGATCCCTGAATTACACATATGATGTTTGTCAATTTAAAAGATACATTTTAAAGTCAAGAAAGTCGCAGTTTGATGTAAAACTGTTGAGATATAAGACTGTGAAAATACGTAATTACAAAGACTACAAACCCCAAAGGCGCACATTTTCTCTCAATGAATGAAGCGAACTTTACTGAGGCTATGTCATTGTTTCTATAGTCTTACGTTATAATCGTAACGTTACCGTCATGAGTGTGTTGTTCCAGACTGCACACACACACACACAGCAGCTGATCTTGCTCGTTTTTCGGCTCCCGGGAGATGTAGTTCATTGAGGGTTTTTCACATAAAACTAAAAGTTACTCTTCTGTTTTAAGATGAACTGCGACTTTCTTGGCTTTCATAATTATCTTTTAAATTGACAAACATCATATGTGTAATCCAGGACACAGTTCAGACGAAATAAAAAGATAAGTTATCTCTCGCCATTGACTACCATGCATTATTTTTCCGAGATAAGGTCCCATGAACCGGAAGCGGAGGGGCGGGACTTAGGCTCTCTATTTCTACAAATATGCCACCAAATATATGACCTGAGGAGCTTCTTCCAGAAGGCTACATTTTCAATCAGAAAAAGAGGAAGCTCTCTGGGGGAAAAAAAAAGTTGCCTTATTTTATGATAGTCTTGGTGAGAAGAGACTGACAGATAAAATAAAACCATGATATTGATAGCCTTTATGATTTGTCTGATTTCTTCAAGCGTTCATTACCATGTTTAGGCTACTAATGGATAGCCAACGCAGTACTTCGTTTGCATCACTTGTAAATATTTCTACCTTATACGGTGATCAGAGTAGAAGGTAAATTCCGCCTCTAGGCCGAGCTGGCCCACTTTGA
>JAQIUQ010005369.1:165000-312500 GCA_030378365.1 Hybognathus amarus
CATATATATATATATATATGTTCTAAATATATATTTATACTTATGAATTGAGCTTATAGTTTATGTAATTAGCAAATGACATCTGTGTTAAATCGGAATATATTGTATATGTTAAAAGGCGTAAAGATAGAGCAATAGTGGTACAATCATTGATGATAAAATTTCCTTTTGGATTTTATGGGCTACATAAGAAAACTCAGACAGCGTTTGAGTCTTACTTAAAGTTAAGAAATTTTGACATTGAAAGGAGGCTCTTAACCATTGTTTATAGATCAATGATTGAAAGTGTTTTAACTTATAATATTGTTTCATGGTATTACAGTGAAACAGAAGAATGAACTAACAGGAGTAATCAATGAAGCAAATAAGATCACCGGCCAAAAACAGAGCACATTACAAGAGCTATTCACAATTTTATTTTAGAGAAAAGGGCATTATCAATATATTCAGACCAGTCTCATTCCCTCCATTCCTGCTTCGAGATCCTTCCTTCGGGGCGCAGACTAGCCTACTGATAGCCTACCGCTCGCCAAGAGGAAAGAGATCATTTGTTCAATTGGCGGTGACTGTTTTAAGCTCAATTCTCAATTGAGGTGTGTGAATATGCACATACTGTAGGCTATTAATTTAACTTAGGCCTATGTAGGCTATGTGTCATGATTCTGCCCTCTTGTCCTACTCTTGAGGCAGGATCATGACAGATCCTTGTTTTGTGTGCAGGCACATGGCCTTGTGTTTGGGCTGTGTGTGTTTGCGGTGTCTCGTTCTCTGGCCCCACCCGCTTGTTACGTTTTGTCATCATTGATTCATCTATGTCACCTGCTGTCAATGTCTGTTTCTCCCTTTGATTCCCTTGTGTTTGCTGTCCTATGCCATGTCTATATTCTACCTTGTCTTAACGAAGTTGTGATCTTGTAAAATTGTCTTGTTCCTGTAGGCTATAGTTTAATGTCAAATTTTTAGTCTAGTGTTAGTCTTTATTTTCCCTACCAGTGTTGTTTGCCCCCTCGTGGGTTTTGTTTTCCCAGTTTTCTGTTATTAGGCTAAACGTTGTGTGTTTGCAATGGGTTCATCTGCTATCCACATAACAGTGTGTATTAATTATTTATTTCTTATGTTTTTTATGTGATTTGTAACGTGGTTGTTGTGCCAGTGTCAAAGATGAATTTCTGTCCAGTAGCCTACACCTGAACAGACAATGAAGTAATTCAAATTCGCTTTCATGTTAGGCTATTATATGCCTATATATATAGATGTCAGTCGGATATGATGGACTTGATTTATTGTAATTGAGAATGAACGTGCACGCGCATCCCATGTCTCTTTACGCGCAAATCACCCTCATATTTACTCGTATATTTACGAACGTTTTTCAGACTTACTGTGAGGAACTGCAGGCACTCCGGCCAACGGTGACGTCACGCGCACCCTCTATTAATAATTTCTGAACATTGAATCTTAGAATTTATTCACCCTTTTCTCATGGTTTCTCAATAGAGTTCATACAAGTATAGAGTAGAAAAGCAATAATTCTAATCATTTGCTCATTGCAACGCAGTGTGACAACATGCCCCGCCTGCACAACTGGGACAAAGTTCTCTTAAATATAGGATTTAAACCCGGCTAGTCTGTCTTCTGCTGTCACACCAGCATTCAAGAACTATCTCAACTGTTAATTAACAGATATAAGATAAAATAATATCAGACTTGTTTAAAATTAACACAAGAAACTTACTTTTGCTATGGTTAAATAAATGTTCAGTAATATCTTCAATATATAGGCTATATATATATTTTTAAATACTATAGTGTTGATGGCAACTATGAAAATTCGTCTGCTAACCTCCATAATGTGTCATGTTTCAAATCAATGCCAGTTGGTACTCCTAATCAAATGATAACATTAATTACTGCCAGGTGGTGGTTAATTAATTGAATTAACGAGATGAATGCGTTCCTGATATATTAGAGTCTGAAGAGTGGCTTGATAAGGGTTAGTTTTGGGTGATCTGTCCTCATGGCTGTGAAGAGATTTGTGTTTGGAAGAAGCTCTTTGTCATCCTTTTTCTCTTTGCTGTTGATGGACTTAAAGAACCAGGTAAGTAGCCTACCATTAGGCTTTGAAGTGAACAGAAGCATTCTGTTTTTATGTTGGAGTTGTTTACTAAACTTTATAGATGGTGAAAATAAGCTTTGTGAACCATTGAAGCTTTCCTTTAACACCATTACTACTCTTGATTTGTTTGCCATCCAGTGATCAAATGGATGATGGTCCTGTGTTTTTTCTTTTTTTTTTTCTTTTTCAGCGTGGACCATCGGCCATTCGGCCTCCCTCTGTTGGACATTATATCTTCTTCGCCAAGGACTTGCAGCCCATTCGCTGCCCTACGGCTCTCCACCTCGTTTGCCTTTGACTAGCTCCGCCCTCCCTCGGGTTCCACCTCGATCTATGGTTGCTGCAGCCTCTAACCTCAGGATCGCTGCTTCCACTTCAGGGGTCAGTGCTGTGGCCTAGTCGTGGTCACCTAGGTCTTTGTGTTTCACTGCCTCATCGCTTCTCTGGCTACGTGGTGTGCTCCACCTCCATCACCTCCGGTAATCCCCTTGGTAGTGTTGGGACTCTTCACTCCATGGCTACTCCATTCTGCGACACCGCTGTGGGATGCAGTCCTGACTGTGGGCTGGGTCTCCATCTGCCCTTCCCTGCTCAAGGCCAGCCCCCCTGGCTGTCACCACCATTTGCACCAACCTTTTGTATGGTTCTCTTCGGCTTTTTATTGTCCTCCAGCTAAGCTGCATTCCTTCCAGACGAACGCCTGCGGGTGCTAGTATAGACCATTACAACACAAAAGACTTCATTTTATCCAATGGCTTGTAGTTTCAATGTCCCTAACTAGTCTAAGGGACGTGTCTTTTGTTGTAATGGTGTATACTAGCTTTGTACTGAATGTGATCTTTTAATGTGATGGGCGGAAGCAAATCAGTGTCTCACTGCTGTCCGTCCGTCCAAGCCGCGCCCGCCCGTCCGTCCAAGCCGCCCCGCCCGTCCGTCCAAGCCGCCCCGCCCGCCACCAGTCCGTCCGTCCAGTCCATCCGTCCGTCCAGTCCAGCCGCCTCGCCATCCGTCCATCCGTCCAAGCCAGCCCCCAGCCATCAGTCCGTCCATTGCCAGCTCACCCGTTACACCAGTGCGTGCATCCACTCACAGCCCACCCAGTCCATCCATCCATCCATGCCACCCACCCCAGCCCAATCCATCCATCCAGTCCAGCCCGCCAGTGCGTACATCCAGTCCACCCATCCCAGTACCCATCCATCACGTCCAGTCCCAGCCACCCCACCCGTATCCATCCATACAGCCCACCCCAGCCCATCCATCCATCCCATCCAAGCCGTCCCAGCCGTCCATCCATCCATACCAGCTCCAGCCCCATCCATCCATCAGTCACAGCCACATGCATCTATCCAGCCAGCCCCATCCGTCCATCCAGCCCACGCTCCGTGCGTCCATACCACCTCCCCCCATGCGTCCGTGCCAGCCAGCCCCATCCGTCCGTCCAGCCGCCCGTGCGTCCGTCCAATGCCGCCGCCCGTCCGTCCGCTCCAGCCGCCCCGTCCGTCCGTCCGTCCAAGCCGCCCCGTCCGTCCGTCCAGCCGCCCCGTCCGTCCGTCCCAGCCCGCCCGTGCCGTCCATCCCAGCCGCCCGTGATCCGTCCGTCCAGTCCAGCCGCCCCGTCCGTCCGTCCGTACCAAGCCGCCCCCCGTCCAGCCGCCCCGCCCCGTCCGTCCGTCCAGGCCGCCGCCGCCCGTCCGTCCGTCCAGCCGCCCCGCCCATCCGTCCAAGCTGCCCCGTCCGTCCAAGCCGCCCCGCCCGTCCGGGAAAAGCTCGACGGACACCCAGCCCACAGTCAGGACTGCATCCCACTGCGGAGTCACAGAATGGAGTAGCCATGGAGTGAAGAGTCCCAACATTACCAAGGGGATTACCGGAGGTGATGGAGGTGGAGCACACCATGTAGCCAGAGAAGCGATGAGGCAGTGAGACACAAAGACCTAGGCGACCACGACTTCAGGCCACAGCGCCGACCCCCTGAAGTGGAAGCAGCGATCCTGAGGTTAGAGGCTGCAGCAACCATAGATGGAGGTGGAACCCGAGGGAGGGCGGAGCTAGTCAAAGGCAAAAGAGGTGGAGAGCCGTAGGGCAGCGAATGGGCCGCAAGTCCTTGGCGAAGAAGATGTAATGTCCAACAGAGGAGAGGTCGAATCCCAACACTAGTCTCCCAAGTTTTTGAGGTGAAAAAATACGGTAAGTTGTTGTGTGAGGGCAGTTCAATGACGGATCTGAGGCCTTAATCTAAAGCGCTTTGTTTCTGGTTTAGTTTTGCCCAAGTTTGACGTGACTGTAAACGCACAGCAGACCTACAGCGTTGCAGTTATAGGACTGAAAGTTGAGTCTTGTGCCAAGTGAGTGATGCCTTATTTTCTTGTCTTGTGGTTGGTCAGTTCTTTATCTTGTTATGATGTTTCCCAGATATGCATATGGCCAACCTGTACCTGGTCAAGCCTTAGTGGAAGTGTGCTGTGATCCATTTCTATACAGTCTGCTTCATAATTTGACCAGACAAGACATCCACTTTAAGCCACAAAGTTATTTTTCACTGTTTGTTTGGACTTTCTCTCGCAGATGTAATGGTGTCAATCTGCAATGGTGTCCTTTACAAACAAAGCTGTATATCTCTTGGAGGGGAGCAACTGGCCCAACAAACTGCTGTTGAATCTAACCACAAACAAGAATGGACGGGCTGCGTTCTCCCTAAACACTGCTAATCTTAAGGCTAATCTGAATCTGGTGGTATGACTTGTATTTTGTAAAAATTAAGACTTTCTCTAGCATGATATTGATTAAGTTTGATCTTCCCCAGGTCACTGCTAATCCACAGCTTTTTTATGGTTCTAACCTGCCATACTTCACTACAGATACAAGGTTTGTTCAGCTTCTCCTACCTGTTTCTCCCGACAAGCCATCGTTTAGTGAACTGACTATAGTGAAGCTCAATCAGCCGCTCAAATGTGGTGCTTTGTTTCCAGTGTGGAGTATTCATTTGTTGGAGAGGCTGGTAGCTACAGCGCTGACGATCTATATGGTAAGTGGACATTAGATTTGTAGTTAAGTTTGCTGGTCTGTTTGTCTCTGCTGCTCTGCAACTTGCACACCTATGTTTTCTGTCAGGTCTTATCCAAAGGAGTGATTGTCCTCCATGGATTTCAGACAGTTAAAGCAAACGTTCTGATGGTTTCTGCTCAAGCAGGATCTCTGTGTAGCCTCAGTGCTGTAGATCGGAGCGTCCGGATCATGGAGCCAGGAAGACGTCTGAGTGCTGAGAGGATTTCTGTGTGCCTCAATCAGGTTTTTTTGTTTGGGCTTTTAAACTGAATATTTCAGTGTGTGGCACTTCTGATTAGAATGCCACTTCAGTTTACCCCAGTGTCTGAAGTACAAGGGCCTGAATTTTTATAGCAACTTCAGTGTCGGTATGTCTGTTAGTTTGATTCTTGCTCTAGAAATTGGTACATGACTTAAAGATAAAATGTAGTCTTGTGTTGTATTGGTCTATACTAGCTTTTGTTACTGAATGTGGTCTTTTAATATGACGGTCAAAAGTCCGTACATGCGTCCGATTGCGTGCCATATGCGTGCGTCCGATGCCGTCCGTCCGTCCGTCAGACACAAAGACCTAGGCGCCGCAGAATGGAGTAGCCATGGAGTGAAGAGTCCCAACACAAGAGTCTCCTAAGTTTTTGAGGTGGAAAAAATATGGTAAGTTGTGTAAGGGAAGTTCAATGACAGATCTGAGGCCTTAAGCTAAAGCGCTTTGTTTCTGGTTTAGTTTTTCCCAAGTTTGACGTGACCTACAGCGTTGCAGTTATGGGAGATTGAAAGTTGAGTTTTGTGCCAAGTAAGTGATGTTTTATTTTTCTTGTCTTGTTCAGTTCTTTATTTTATTTTTATCCTTTTGCCTGTGCTTGACTTAATTTTGTCTTTGTTCTCCTACCAGATGAATGCCATGGGCTGTGCCTTTCTAACTGTTGATGCGTCAGTGTTTCTCAACACCAAATTTGAAGACCAAATGCAAGACACATTTCTTGTAAATGTGAACGTTACTGAGAGAGGGAACAGGTGAGCTATTGGCTGATCTGAACCATACACCCTATCATCTTTACAAGACATGCACTTTAAGCCACAAAGTTGATATTCTTCACTGTTTGTTTGAACTTTCTCTTGCAGATGTAATGGTGTCAAAATCTGCAATGATGTCTTTTACAAACATAGCTGTATATCTCTTGGAGGGAAGCAACTGGCCCAACAAACTACTGTTGAATCTAACCACAAACAAGAATGGACTGGCTGCGTTCTCCAGCGGCCAATGCCCCGTACTCGGACTTCTCCAAGGCGATTTTGCAGATCAGAGAGTTCTCTCCTCAAGTCCATATACAGCAGCCACTGAGGGCAGGCCGGTTCTGCCTAGAGATCAAGACGATCCTCCTCAGCCCATGAGGGCACTGCCTGTAGATTCACGAGGTGACCTTCTGCATTCTCATTCTGTCAGTCACAAGAGATTGATTTATCTCACTGACAACCTAGGAGACCTGAGACTACCAGGCTCAGCAACTCGGCTAACTTCAAGTCACCCTTCTCTCTTCTTATGAACCAACACAAGCTAGTCCATCAAGAAGATGCTACATATCCTCAACCTGGTATTAGGCACATAGATGAGACCACGTGGTTACTACAACACCGGACCACAGAGGCCATAACTATATGTCCACTGACCAAGAGATCGCAACCAATATCCCCCAGCTGTTCAGTTTATGCCTCAGGACTACAATCAAGAGACAGCAGCTACATATGGGACTTATAGAGGATCAAAGTCTGAACTGCAAACCCGTCCACTAATTCCCTTCCACTGAACCATATGGTCATCAAGCAACCTTATCATGGGGTTCCAGCTACAAGTCCAGTCTATCAGAGATGAGAGACTTACTCCAAGGGATACATTCAGCTCACCATCCACATGAGAGACACTCAGACAGCTATGGTCAATCAGCTCCTAATCCTGCAGAACAAATCAAGCTTCTTGACCCCACAACAGTACGCAGTCCTACTCCGTCCAGCAGCCGCCCGCCCGTTCGTCCGTCCAAGCCAGCCAGTTCGTCCGTCCAAGCCGCCCGTTACGTCCGTCCAAGCCGCCTCGTCATCCGTACCGTCCAAGCCGCCCGTCATGGTCCGTCCAAGCCGCAACCGTGCCGTCCTCCAAGCCGCCCGTCCGTCCCTCCAAGCCGCCCGTCCGTCCCTCCAAGCCGCCCAGTCCGTGCCGTCCAAGCCGCCCGTCCGTGCCAAGCCGCCAGCACCCGGTCCCGTCCAAGCCGCCCCGCCGTCGTCCGCCGCCCGCCGTCCTACGTGCAGCGCCCGCCGTGATCCGTCCGTACACGCCCCGCCCGTGCGTACCGTCCCGCGCCCCGCCCGTCCGTCCGTCCAAGCCGCCCGCCGTCCAAGCCGCCTGCCGGAAGTCCGTCCGGTGCGTGCGGTCCGTCCGTCCTTCAGACACAAAGACCTAGGCGCCGCAGAATGGAGTAGCCATGGTGTGAAGAGTCCCAATACTAGTCTCCCAAGTTTTTGTGGTGGAAAAAATTCGAGTAAGTTGTGTAAGGGAAGTTCAATGACAGATCTGAGGCCTTAATCTAAAGCGCTTTGTTTCTGGTTTAGTTTTGCCCAAGTTTGACGTGGCCGTAAACGCACCGCAGACCTACAGCGTTGCAGTTATGGGACTGAAAGTTGAGTCTTGTGCCAAGTAAGTGATGCTTTATTTTTCTTGTCTTGTGGTAGGTCAGTTCTTTATTTTATTTATTTTTTATCCTTTTGCCTGTGCTTGACTTAATTGTGTCTTTGTTCTCCTACCAGATAAATGCCATGGGCTGTGCCTCTCTTACTGTTGATACGTCAGTGTTTTTCAACACCAAATTTGAAGACCAAATGCAAGACACATTTCTTGTAAATGTGAATGTTACTGAGGAGGGAACAGGTAAGCTATTGGCTGATCTGAACCATACACTCTATCATCTTTACAAGACATGCACTTTAAGCCACAAAGTTGATATTCTTCACTGTTTGTTTGGACTTTCTCTCGCAGATGTAATGGTGTCAGAATCTGCAATGGTGTCCTTTAGAAAACAGAGCTGTATATCTCTTGGAGGGGAGCAACTGGCCCAACAAACTGCTGTTGAATCTAACCACAAACAAGAATGGACTGGCTGCGTTCTCCCGTGGCCAATGCTCCGTACTCGGACTTCTCCAAGGCGCTTTTGCAGATCAGAGAGTTCTCTCCTCAAGTCCATATACAGCAGCCACTGAGGGCAGGGCAGTTCTGCCTAGAGATCAAGACGATCCTCCTCAGCCCATGAGGGCACTGCCTGTAGATTCACGAGGTGACCTTCTGCATTCTCATTCCGTCAGTCACAAGAGATTGATTATCTCACTGACAACCTAGGAGACCTGAGACTACCAGGCTCAGCAACTCGGCTAACTTCAAGTCACCCTTTCTCTTCTTATGAAACAACTCAATCCCAACACAAGCTAGCCCATCAAGAAGATGCTACATATCCTCAACCTGGTATTAGGCACATAGATCGACCACTTGTGGTTACTACAACACGGACCACAGAGGCCATAACTATATGTCCACTGACCAAAGAGATCGCAACCAATATCTTCCAGCTGTTCAGTTTATGCCTCAGGACTACAATCAGGAGACAGCAGCTACATATGGGACTTATAAAGATCATAGTCTGAACTGCAAACCCGTCTGCTAATTCCCTTCCACTGAACCATATGGTTATCAGCAACCTTATCATGGGATTCCAGCTACAAGTCCAGTCTATCAAGATGAGAGACTTACTCCAAGGGATACATTAGCTCACCATGCACATGAGACATGCATATGAGAGACACACAGCTATGGTCAATCAGCTCCTAATCCTGCAGACAAATCAAGCTTCTTGACCCCAAAACAGTACGCAGATTATGCTTAGCCTGAGACATATCAGCCATACCACCCAATGCGCCCTCCTTCTCTTCCATATCCTCATGTAGAGCCCACCTACAGAGGTCCTATTCCCACCATTCCCCATTTTTGCAGTGAAGATCCTAGAGAGTTTGCACGACTCAAAATTGCACTGGAGAATTTGCTACCTGCTGAGGCTACAGAACGTTTCAAGTACTAAATACTCATTGATCATCTGAAACAGGAGAATGCCTTTCTCATTGCAGACTTGTACGTCAACAGCAGGTACCCATACACCAACACCATGAGGTCTCTAACTGCACTTTATAGTCAACCACATCAACTCGCACTGCAAAGAATTGCAGAATTGATGGATGGCCCAAAAATCAGGAGTGGTGACACTAAATCTTTTAGAATGTTTGCCCTTAAAGTGTGTGCATTAGTTGGAATGCTGGACCAACTTGGAGCTAAAGGATGGAAAGAGCTCAAATGTGGGTCACGTGTTTCACGTCTCCTTGCCAAATTGCTTCATGATCTTAAAGCTTCAAAGATCTTAAAGGTTTGTTAACCCCATTCAGAACCCAGTTCCAACACTGATGGAACTCAGCGATTGGCTAGAATATGAGCTCAGAATACAAGAGGATGAGTCACAGTATGTTAGTAATGTAAGCAGAGTCTACTCTCAGCCACAGAGAGAACAGCAAAGGAATTGCAAGCCGGTTCAACGATTTGCTACTGTCTTGCATGGTGGCGAACGGAGTAAACCAGCAAGTGTTACAGCAGTCAAGAAGGAGAAACCGACAAAGTACTGCCCCTTCTGCCACACTGTGCAGCATTACTTCAATCAGTGCGCTAATTTCAAACTGCTGAATCAAGATCAAGTGGAGTCTTGGCTGAAGTCAAATCAGAAGTGCTTTAGGTGTGGCTGTGATCACCAGATCTCACAATGTAATCTTAAAGCCAAATGCAAAAAATGTGAAGAGATGTTTAGAAATACTGCATGACTTCAATGCCAAAGGTAAACATGAAACACAAGCTTCAGCAAAAAACAGTTGTCTTGTGAACTCAGAAGTAGAGACTTTGTATATGGACAGACCAACTGCAGGCAGCAAAGTTCTTTTGAAGGTCAGCCAAGTGATCTTGAGAAATGGAGAGAAGGAACTTGACACATTATGCTATATTGGATGACTGATCAGAGAGGACAATGTTACTGTATGAAGCAGCACAGCAACTTGATCTTCAAGGACTTCCTGAAGATATAGCCCTCCGTACTGTGAGACAAGACATACGGGTTGTTCATGGGCCGGCTGTTTCATTCTCAGTAGCTTCTGCATTTCAGCCAAACAAATCCTTCACCATTGAAAGAGCTTTTACAGCCAAAGAACTGAGCCTCACAAAGCACACTTACCCTGTTAAGTTGCTGCAGAAGAAATACAGATACAAGGTCTGCCCATTCCCTCATTGCAGCAGGCTCAACCACTCTTACTCATTGGCTCAGATTATCCACATTTAATCACAGCTACAGAGCCAGTATGTCTCGGACCTCCTGGCGGTCCTGCCGCTGTGAAAACCAGACTCGGGTGGACTCTGCAGGGCCCCTCAAAATTCCTTGCCAGTCATCTCTTACCACAACAGTGTCTATTAACCTCCACTTTGTCAGCAGAAGCCGAACTGTTCAACAATGTACAGAAATTGTGGCAAATGGACACGCTTCCATATAGAAGTGAGACACAGAAGGCAAGACACAGAAGCGGTGCAAATTCTTGAGGAGAAAACAATCAGGGTGGGAATTGGAGACATTCAAATGTATGCAACACCTCTCCTCTGGAAAAGAAATCTTCCACCTTTGCAATCAGCTAAAGAAGCAGTAACAGCCCATTTAACACTAGAAGTGCCAGAATTCCAAAACTACTAGAACGGCCACAAACGGTCATTTTGACCGTTAGATTCAAAACAGTGTTTATAATGTTATTATAATGTTATATTTAATGTGTATATATATATATATATATCAATATTATAATGATAATAATAATAAATAGGCTAATAATATAGGACTAGCAGAACTAGTGAACAGCCAATGCAGCAAAACAAACAGCGCAGGACAGGGCAGCGGAGCTCACCAGCATCATCCGACATGAATGGAACATCTGGATCGGATTCGGCCGTGTCTGATGATAGCAGCCATCTCTTTTTCCTTGATGTGGACTCTGACTCTGAATCACTCTCTGATGAGGAGGAAATGTTAACTTGCACCCAGGAAACGTCAGCTGTCGCTTTCCACCTCCGATTGTTCCCCTGCATCCGAATCAGACACTCGTCAAGTTCTGAAGGGCATCCTGTAGTCCGGTTTTATTTGCTTATTTCTCATCAACAACTAATGTAAAAATTATTATATAGCAAACACCGCTGTGACCGGACAGACCTTTCTGTTGACAGTTGAGAGAGACCACGATCAACCGTGGGATATTTAACAAAAAAATACAGCGAAAGGGGTAATTATGTTCTTTTTTTTTTTTTTTGGCCTTAGGTTTACGTAACGTAATTGATATGAAAAGCACTTTCAATAAAAAAGACAATTTTAGGAAAAGTCAGGTGCCAGCAGGATTTTATTATTTTTTCAACAAAGTTATTCTAGATATAAAATTCAAAATGGCCGTTCTAGTGTTAAGAAGCACAGAAAACGCCTTTTGCAGAACACAGATCTTGCTTCAGTGTATGTTAAAGAAGTTCAGAAACTTGAAAAGGCAGGCTATATCTTAAAGCTGACACCAGAGGAGACCGATAAAAGCCGATGGAATCAAGGTCCACAGTTCTTAACTCGGTCAGTTAGTGGTTGGCCCAAACAGCCTCATGATTATGTAGGCTAAGTGATGACATCCAAGAACACGCAGTTATACTTTCTGTGGAGCGCTATCCTCCAGTCAAACTGATATCCCAGATATCTCTCGATACAATTCACTTCAAGATCTGATTAAGGCTACTGCTATTTCCCTTCATGGGGCGGCAGACGAAAGTGAACTCTCTGCTGACGACTATACTCAAGCTGAACAGGAACTTCTGAGACGTGCTCAAGTTAAAAGCTTCCCAGAAGAAATAGCCCAACTCCAGTTAGGTAAACCTGTATCTCACTCTAGTCGTCTTCTAACTCTAGCCCCAGAGTATGATCACAAAGCCAAATTAGTCAGAGTATGTGGATGCCTCCGCAGATGTAAGCACTTGGACTCAGACACTCTACACCCTATTGTCTTAGATCCTGCTCACCCTCCTGTAAAGCTTCTGATTCAACATCACGACAACCTCCTGTTACATCCAGGACCTGAGCGCGTGTTCGCAGAACTGAGACGAAAATATTGGATCGTAAGAGGCAGAGAGGCAGTAAAAAAAGACACCAGCGCAGCTGCTTTGAATGTAAGAAATGGCGAGGGAAGCCAGAAATTTCCATGATGGCAGATCTCCCTCAGTCTAACCTTTGGTTGTTTCGTCCAGCTTTCTATTCAACGGGCATTGACTGTTTTGGCCCCTTCCAGGTTAAGTTTGGATGCAGTTGTTTATCCGGAATCAGAAATGCTCAGTCGTAGGAGATGGCGCCATAGCCAGATTCTAATTTTTAAGCCAGAAAATTTCTGGAAATGTTTCATATGGCAATACCTCCCCGACTTGCAACAGAAAAAATATAAAACATTTCATTGATGTTTAATAAATGACAAGACAAATATGCTTAGTTCTTTGAGTTTTATTTTAATTATTCATTGTAAAGAAAAGCCAGTGATCAAGTCATCTTTTGCCTGCAAATAATATATATTGTACTCTGTGTGAAATAATATATTAGCACTTACTCTGAAGTTCCTATGAAGCAACTCTATCTCTAGTGCCAGCTTTTCTTTTTTTCTTTAAGTTGTAAAGTATTTTCAAAATACTGCTTTCTAGGGGTAGGGGTGAACCTGTCAACTTATGGCTTATGCATCAAAAATTAAAAGTACAACACTGCCCACCTCGGCGTCACTGCTTTGTGCTGACTGTTCTGTAGATGTGGACTCCTGCAACTCATATTGCATTCAGATATAATAGGTATTCAAGTGTAAATTAAGTAAAGCTATTCATGCACTTAAAGATACCTGAGAGGGTTTCTTCACTGTCCTGTGCATTGGGGAAAAATGGGCATGTACCGTCTTCTCTTTTGATGTAACATTAGAAAAAGACTCATTGCACATGCTTCAGCCACTTGCTTGAACACATATTTTTTTTACATTAACTATGTAGTTTCACAGTCACACATGTAGACTTTTAACAAGTCAAAGCAATTCATTACTTCTCAAGGTTTAACAGCTGATATGACTGGACAGCCATTTGGATTATAGGCCTACTTTATTTAATGCAGCAACAAATTATTTTATAGTGTACTAGGATCATTTAAAGTTCATTTACCAGCAGTGAAGGTGCGGTGTGTGTGAGTAAGAGCTGAACACAAGGATGCCCTCCACAAGGTTCACATTTAACCCAAGGGCCATCTCTTCTGGGTAATGTGGGGTGCAGGACCACCACCTGTTAGTTTGTTTTTTCTTTTTTTCCTCAGCCTTTTTCTTGCTTTTATAAGCAGGCAAACATTTATTAACAGTGCCTTTTTAAAAGAGATTAGTTGGTACAAATTACTATTATGTAGAATATTCTAGTACTTCACTTTTACTTGTTCCTATGTTCTAGCAGTGGGTGGTGACTCTGACATTACAATGAACAATGTTATTAATTACTTTTTAAAGTAAGCACAGGTTTTTAAAAAAGTAAAAACCTGCATTTTACTTTTTAAAAGTGTCTAATGTCCATAATAGCTACCACCAGAAGCCACAAACAATGACAGTCAAGCCCTTAAGCTGTAAGTTAACTGATGGCTGATGTGTCATAAAATGCAAGCACGGAAAAACAACACTGTGGATTATTTGGACAGTTTAGACAAGGAAAAACAAGAGCTGGTCATCAGGAAAGCAGTGAGGCTGGGTGTGATACAAAGAAGAAAGAGAGGGATGAAGCAAGGAGAGCTACAGGAGGAATTGCACAAACGTCAAGCCACAAAAGAAAGTAAGAGAAGTGAACAAGAACGGAAAGTGTTAGAGAAAAAGATTGAAGAATTAGGTGCCGACAAGATCAAGGAAGCGTTTCCAGAACTCCCAGAAGAAAAAATTAGCTTGATCAAGGAGTTGGTGGGAGCATTTATATGTCATGTGTGGGATTTGGTTGGCAACAGGGTAATTTTCAATGGGAAAATTGAAACTTTCCACGCAAAAAAGAAAAAAGAAAAAAAAAAAAGAAAAAGAAGTACACTGTTGGCTATTGACATGAGTGGGGAGGGTTATGAATTTGATGCCCATGACACTGATGTGTCCATCTATGCAATGGCAGCAGATCTCATCTTGGATGACTTGGTTGTACAATAGCCTGTCAAAGTTACCAACTCAGTCAGCACCATCACACAGATATCCTGTATATATTTTGTACCGATCATTCATTGTTAGAAAAAAAGAATGAATATGAATGTATATTTGCATTTTAAGCATGTATAAATATGAATTCACAATTTATAGTAATAGTAATAAAAAGTTGTCTTCGCTGTATTTTGAAAATAAATGTGTATGAATATGAATGAACGCTTAATAATTATTATTGTTTTTCGTGAAATACCATGAGTCTGATGCCCATTCCAAATAAAGTAAATGTTCATGGTTTTATTTAAAAGAATTAACTAAAATCTACCTTCTGTTCAAATTTCATGCAAATATCTGATAAAATGAGGAAGTTACAGCAAAAACTTGTGAATAATAGGAATTTTCGATCACATGCCTTCTATTGTAACTAATGTATATTATTTTAATATTATCCAAGATGTTATGAATATCATTACTTTCTCAATCCTCAACCAATTTTCACAATCCAGGTGTTTGAAAATGTTGTCATCATACCTATGATGCTTTGTTTGTTGCTTACGATGGAAATCTGGTTTTGGAATTTTAATGTGTTTTTTTTCATATATACAAATGTTAATTGTTGAATATTAAGTGTTTTAAATAAAGTTTTGTAAACATCTCTCTCTCTCTCCTCTGGTGCGCAATCTAAACTCGAACGTGTTGTGTAACCATAGTAACCAAACTTTGATCTGCTTGAATATTTTAATCGTCTTTAATACATGATTCCGAAGTATAGATTAAAATACCCGTTTTTTTAATAAATACTAAATTATTAAAATTTAATAATAATTATATATATATATATATATATATATATATATATATATATATATATATATATATATATATATATATATATATATATATATATATATATATATATATATATATATATATATATATATATATATTCTTTTTGGGATCCGGGGTTATAAAAAAACATCCGGGGCTGAAGCCCCGAATGCCCATGTCTTACGACGCGCCTGTGGCTGTCTAGTTATGTTTGAGGTGGTGTTTTTTTATTTTATTTTTATTTTTTTTAAATTTACATACTGTTGGTACATATACATATACGTGTATATGTCTATGCTGTTGGTAGAAAAATCGATCACTCATAAATCGATTCACCAACCCAGTCATTTTGAGGATCCAAGACCAGACCGGATTGTCGATTGCCGAGCTTAAATCACGATATTTGTTGTCATTACGAACCACATGAACGACGTCCAGATGAAGCTTTCATAATACAACTAAAGGCGGCTGGTGTAAATATAATCAATGTCAATGACTGTTTCAGCCCGTTTTTTTTATTAAGAGTCAGATCTACTTATACTAGCAGGTAAGACACATGAGCTAAATTAGCATTTGAGGATAACGGCTAACGTTAACCAACACGCTAAGACTTGTATGTGTAAGACTTAAATGTGTTCACGTTGTATGTTTTAGTTTATTTGCACTTGCATTAAACGAATTTACTGTTTAATTGGATGAGAAGAGAAAAAATATATATATATATTTGCCAAAATGAGGCTGTCAAATATTTTTTTAAACGGACTGAATCATTGAATCATACAAAAAAGCAGGCGTTTGTTTAGGTTTTGAGACCAAGTGTGTATGATTTTAGAATAGACATGATAATAAAATAACAGTAAAATACAAAATAATAATACATAACGCCGCTTTAGAGTGAAAAGTCACACAATACAAAACAATACAATACAATGCAATAATGGTAATTAATACTTACAGCAAATGTTCAGTATGAAATTGATCTAATGTCTGTCTTGCTTGCAGACCCAAGGTGACCCATATGGACCCCACCTCCAAGTCTGGGTTGAATCAGGTGTCAGATGTAGTGTTTGTTATAGAGGGAACTGCAAACCTTGGTCCATATTTTGAATCACTTCGGAAGAATTACATACTACCGACTATAGAGTAAGAGTGATCACCTGTTTATTCATTCGGACACTTGTTAGACTTCTTTACCGATCTACTTTGTGATCACAGGTATTTTAATGGAGGACCACCTGCTGAAACTGATTTTGGAGGAGATGTGAGTTGGATGAAGCCGTTTACACTATCTCTTTTTCATTACTGCTATCGTTTCAGATATCCCATCTAATGATCTTTTTTTCTTTATCAGTATGGTGGCACTCAATATGGACTGGTGGTCTTCAACACAGTGGATTGTGCTCCAGAATCCTATGTCCAGTGCCACGCTCCAACCAGCTCAGCTTTTGAGTTTGTCTCTTGGATTGACAGCATCCAGTAAGGGCTTCCATCACATTTGCATTTTACAATGCAATTCTGAGATACAATTGTCCTCTTGGATGTTTACATGATCAGTTAGTTATGAGTGTATTATCTGCTTTAAAGATTTTCATGTTTTAAATGCTTACTGCACAGATTCATGGGAGGCGGAGCAGAGAGCTGCAGTCTCATAGCTGAGGGTCTTTCTGTGGCGCTGCAGCTCTTTGACGACTTCAAAAAGATGAGGGAGCAAATGTGAGTTGAACCCATTTTACTAAGATTTGGGATGTGAAAGATACAGTATAATTTGTGTCGCAGACAAAATGATGCATGAAAACAGCTCAAGGGCATATTTTGTTTGCAATATCTGAACTTATGTGAACTAATTCATTTATAGGGATGATATTATCACGCACACCATTTTATCAGTAAAAGACCACTTGTATGTAAACAGGCTGGGCTGGAGACCAAAATGTTTGCAAACATTTTTTGAAGCATTTTCACTTTGTCAATAACTGAATAGCACAAAAAGGTGGATGGAAACTTAACTATTGTTTCTCTCTTCAGTGGTCAGACCCACAAGGTTTGTGTGCTGCTGTGTAATTCTCCTCCAGACTTACTACCGGCTGTGGAAAGCCGTCAGCTATACAGGCTGCACTGCAGACAGCCTGGTCCAGATTATACGTGACGTGAGTCTGCTCTGCATTCCTTTCTTCAGTTATTTATTTATATGTTATGTAATGATAGACCCTGTAATGTAATGTATTTGCTTTGACACTGGTTGATGCTTTCATAGTCTACAATATTATGTGTTATGTTATTTTTTCCACTGTGTAGTCTTGACAAATTTTAAGCTGAACCATTCATTTATAGAATGTGGTGTCTGTTTCTCATATGTAATTAATACGTTTATAATCATTTTTATTTATTTATTCACTTTTTATTTATTTATTTATTTTGGCTGTAGCGGGGATCCATTTTTCTGTAATAGCCCCAAGGAAACTTCCAGCGCTTCGCTCTCTTTTTGAACGAGCATCTTCGGTAGCAGGTGCACCAGAATCCTCACACCCAGACTACAGTCAAGACCCCTTTCACATGGTGTTAGTCAGGGGCATTGCACTCCCTGGTAAGAAAGACACTTGCTTTGATGTGTTTATGAATGTGCTGTGATGTATCCTCAACAGTTTTTGTCAGCAGGTGGACAGCCCTATTTTGGCACATGGGAGGAGATAAAATAGTATTTTATTGTATTATTTAGGTGTGTAACGAGACTCATGTCACGATTTAATACAATTCACTGTACTGAACTCACAATACAATTGCAATACTTTAAGCCACATT
This sequence comes from Hybognathus amarus, assembly GCA_030378365.1. Taxonomy (NCBI): domain Eukaryota; kingdom Metazoa; phylum Chordata; class Actinopteri; order Cypriniformes; family Leuciscidae; genus Hybognathus; species Hybognathus amarus. Next base: position 183,110 of record JAQIUQ010005369.1, read on the forward strand.
TTTTACTACTTTAAACCATTTACATTTACTTGTTACTTCTTCCTCCTTCTAAGACAAAATAAGTTGATAAAAATGTACTGCTGATTAAAATGTTAAATGGTGACACTAGAAAAAAATATTCATGATTCTGAAGCTGAAAATACAGAATTGGTTAGACATGTATGCCTGCACTGTCACTGACTACAGCGCATGCATTTCAAATGGTCACTACAACCAATCACAGTTCTAAACGCAATGTATATCAAAATGACTGTTCTCAAACTTTAAAGGGTTCGCGCATCCAAAAATTCAAATGCTGTTTTTATGTACTAACCCTCAAGGCATTCTCACTTGTCTCGCACGCATGTACATTTGAACGTCCATGTTTACTACAGCATGTGCGTTGATCAGTTAATCTGATCATATAAAGCCATCGTGTCTCTTCAGATGACTTGGATTAAACCGCTCGCTTTTTTTTTGATGCCTTTTTGACCGTTTTTGTATCTTTTACAATTTAGTGGAGGTAAATGGAGGTACTAAAATAAGGATGTGACTTGGATAAAACTAACTCTATATTGCAATATATATTATTCACATCACTGATACATATCACCACATGATCACAGTAAACCTTTACACCTCTAGTAGTATTAAATTTGCTCTGGTTAAAGCTTTCTTACGTTTGTGTGTGTGTGTGTGTGTCTCAGTTGCTCCTGGAGGAGGTTCTGGTCCAGTCTCTCTCAAACCTGTCTTGCCACCTCAGTCTCTGCCTGTGTCCCATTCTCCTCTGGGCACTGTAGCCCAGACTCCTCCTCAGATGAACACAGGCCTTCCATACCAGGTATGTGTCAGTTAATGGAAATGAATAGAATTACTAATTTCCATTCAATTCAATTAGCGGTCTAATTAAAGTGTGTGCATAAAAAATTCGTTCAGATCCAAGAAATGTATATGATGGTGTGGGTGAGATGCTAGTCTGCACCATTTGCCACGGAAAATAGATAGAGCAAAAATATATGCCGTTTTATGAGCGATTAATTGTCTCAGTTCACTTACCATTGGCAGGTGAAGTAAAAGGTTAATTTTTTGGCTCTGTCTCATTGCTTTAGTGATTTAGAGCAGTCTATTCTTTCTAAACCTTTCTGTGCCTAATTGGAAGCACATTATTGGTAATACACAGCCTCGTTTTGATTCTTAAGATAAGACTAACAGCTGTTATAATCTCATTTGAATAGATCTAAGTGGTAGATAAGATGTGCATGAATGCATTTGTATTCTGTGGAAAGATCTGGCTTTGTTTTCAAATGAGGCTGTGCACACTAATGATGAGACCTCATGACTGTTGTCCTTCTGTTACACACACACACACACACACACACAAAAAACACTCTCACACTCTCTTCCCATAGAATCCCTCTCTAAACGCTGCCCATGATGCAGCACAGAAGGCATTAGAAGCTGCAAATCAGCAGAAGACTCGATGTGAGTCAGATTTTATCTCTGCTTCTTGGATTTTCTGCTGCTTTACCTATATCTGTATTTGAAACACCATTTACTGAGTTATTTGCTTTGTTTGCAGTTCCTCAAATGCCAACTCCACCTTTCAACCAACCACCAGTTCTCCCATCAGGAGGTAAACCCAGCCTATCTACAGTTACCACAGTGTCACCGCCAGTGTTAACGCAGCCAGTTCCACCTCAGCAGCCCCTACAGCAACCACCAGTCCCACCAACAGGCCCGCCCGCACCCAACCAGCCACCTCCTCAGCCCCCTCAGCAGCAGCCCAACAATCAGCAGACACCTCCACCAACTCAGCCTGGCATGGTCAGACTTGAGAAATGTATTTCTGTGGATACTGTTTCATTTGGATTCTTCCTTTTTGTCATGCTCTTGCCCTTTCAATACATTCTTATTTTCCAGACTGCTGTACCTGCACCCACGGCTGGGGCACAACAGGGTGTTGCCAACAAGATTGTGGCGTGGAGTGGAGTTCTAGAATGGCAGGAGGTGAGAAGCTTATACTAGTGATGTCATGGTAATTTTTGCATTCTGAATGGTGATTAGTAGGGCGGCCCTGAATAATTGACTCAAACGTTCAGTTCGACAAGAAGTCACCAGATCTCGAAACCCAATAGAGCATCTTTGGGATGTGGTGAAGCTGAACGGAAGCTTTGTGCCCTGGATGTGCATCCCACAAATCTCCATCAACTGAAAGATGCTATCCTATCAATATAGGCCAACATTTCTAAAGAATGCTTTTAGCATCTTGTTAAATCAATGCCACATGAGTAAGGCAGTTCACATAGAAAAGGCGAAAGAGGGTCAAACATAGTATTAGTATGGTGTTCCTAATAATCCTTTAGGTCAGTGTATAAGAAATTTAAAAAGGACTAAACAAACAAAAATGTTAACTAAAATTAAAATGAAATAGTATTATTAAATAAAACAACTTCCTGTAGTTTAGTCTCTCAATTAATCTCTCAGAAAAACTCTCATAACTTACCTGTAAAATGTAGGCTTTTCTAGATGTGTGTAAAAGATTGATTTGCTCACTGAGACTGAAACTGTTAAAGCCATCTAGTCGCATTTCATTGATGTATTGTTAGGTGACCCTTGGGATGCCATTTGCAAAGACTCTAATAGAATCAATGCTGTTTCTTGATTTCTGTTTGATTTATGGGAGACACCCTCTCTTTAGATTAATGAAGCTCCATTGACCATTCCACAATGGCCACGAGAGCATCTCAGGGGTGTTTTAGCAATAAATATTCTCCAACACACAGTCGAATATTGAAATGTTTTCTTTTGACAATGGGTCAACACAAATGATCAGGAAACAAAAACACAGATGCACACATTCGTGGTCATTATCACCATCTGGTCAACAACATGCCAGCAAACCAATGCGTGCTTATCAAGCACGGCGGCAGGCTCCATTGCTGAGGCCTATCGTGGAGTCACCATCTGGATGATGAGTTCACACAGCTCATCGCACACTATTCGCAAACACAAACACTGCCAAGCTGTGCTGTGTAAATTAAATCAATAGCAATTCTGCGCCACAACTCTGTCGATCAGCAGATTAGTTCTGATTTTCATCCACAGTGTCCTTTTGCAGCGATACTGTAAAGTAGTTTGTAGTTAGGATGTGCAAATCTGGTATATTTTCAAAATTGAATGGCTGTTTGCTTGAGTCAACAAGTCTGTCTAAACAAAGCCCTGAAAAATTAGGTTCCATCAGACATGTTTCCTTGGGGAAATATTCTTGTGTTCAAAAACTGCAGGGATCTTGAGGCAAATTTAGCTATTTTATGGTTCGTTTGCTCATTGCCTGTACTGTTTTGATTGACATAATAATGTTAGCAGCTGTTCCGTTGTCAGTGCGATTCTCTTGTTGGAAGTTGCACACACAGGTTGTTTATTTCACGAGACCTCCTGCCTTGAGTCCCACCATCCATCTCTGCCAGCAAAGACTTTCTACTCTGTGTATGTTAACCTCTTCATCTTATTCTGCCTCTCCTTTTTTCCCTCCCCCTGTCACCTTTCCCTCTGTCTCCATCAATCACCGCAGAAGCCCAAGGCTTCCTCCGTGGACTCCAACACAAAACTTACACGCTCCCTGCCCTGCCAGGTCCAAGTGAGCCAAGGGGAGAATCTGTGAGTTACTCCCGTTTGGCCCAGATTTGCATAATGTGGGATGAATGATAGAGATGCACTGGAAAGAATGATGTGGTGTATTTTCTTTCAGAAATACAGACCAGTGGCCACAGAAGCTGATCATGCAGCTCATCCCTCAGCAGCTCCTGGTAAATGTGAACATTGTCATTCCCTGCAGGATACATTACTCTGCTTGCAAAGGAAGCCATTTCCTTTCATTCTTCTTCTTCTTCTTCTACTTTGTGTTTTTTTTATTATCTCCTCTATTATCTTTCAGTGTTTTCTTCATCTTTTTCTTTCCTCCATTTTCTGTCATCTCCTATTTCTTCATCATTGTCCTCGTTCTTCTTCCTACATCATCTTCTAATTTCTGTTATTTTTCTTTTAAATCCTTTTTTTCCTTTTTCCTCTCCATCATTTCACCCTCTTCATAATCATCTCCTCCCTATTCTTCATCTATATTTTTTCATGCTCTTCCTCATTTCTTTTGCTGCACCTTTTCTTTTCCTCCTCTGAATATTTTCCTTTTCTGTTTTTTCTACTCCTTCATTCCCTCCCCTACCTTAAAGTGATAAGTTCACCCAAAATTGAAAATTGTCATCATTTGCTCAACCTTGTGTTTTTCTTCTTTTCTTTCGAACACAAAAAAAGTTACTTTAAGTAATACTTGTAACCAGACAGTTGATGGACCCCATTGACTTCCATTTTTTTCCCAATGGAAGTCAATGCTACCGTCAACTGTTTGATTACCAACATTCTTTAAAATACCTTCTCTTGTGTTCAACGAAAAAGAAACTCGTACAGGTTTAGAACAATATAATGGGGTAGTTCACCCAAAAATGAAAATTAGCTCATGATTTACTCACCTTCAAGTTATCCCAGGTGTGTATGATATTCTCTTTCAGACGAATACAATCGGTTATATTAAAAAATGTCCTGGCTCTTCCAAGCTTTATAATGGCAGTGAATTGATGTGATGAGTTTGTGTAAGAAAAATATTCATATTCAAACCTTTATATAGTAAAATAACTAGCTTCCGGCCAAACGAACATATGGATTCCACTTAAGTCTAAAGCGCAACTTATGCAATTAATGGGACGTACTGCTGATACTTCCGATGTCACAAGTTGTGCTTTAGGTGTGAGTAGACTGCATATGACCGTTTGGCCGAAAGCTAGAATTTTAGTTTGTAACGTGTTAAATATGAGTATTTATCTTACACAAACTCATCACTTCGCTTCAGAAGGCCTTTATTAACCGCCAGGGCGTGCAGAGCACTTTTATGATGGATAGACGCACTTTGACAGACTTCAAAACAGAAACAGCAATTCACTTTTAATTCGAATTGCATTCGTCTGAAAAAGAATGTCGTACACACCTAGTATGACTTGAGGGTGAGTAAATCATGGGCTAATTTAAATTTTTAGGTGGACTATGGTTTTAATCATCACCTCATTTTCTCCTATTTTTTCTCCTCTTCCCTTTCTACTCTATCATCTCCTGTTTCTTAATAATCATCTCTTGATTAATTGATCATCTTTTCTCATAATTCCCTTTCTCCCCCTTTTATCTTCTCTTCCTTTCTCCACCATCTTCTTCTGCTCTTCTCATTTTGTCCTATTTTGATTCACACAGTAAGCTATACAGTAAATAAGTAGAATATTAATTTAAAGACTATTCATTGTTCAAATGAATACCTTTAAAAAAATTATTAGACCTACTATAAATGTATTTAAATTAGATTAAAAAATAAATCTCCTATTGACTTTAAACTGGCATTCAAACTGCTTTTGTTAATTTCATCCTAATACACATTCTGAAGTGCTGGTCACATGGGTTATTAATACAATGATCCATATGTCATCTTGTCTTTCTATAGACTACTTCTGGGCCCTCTCTTCAGGAATTCTCGTATGGTGCAGTTTCTCTTCACTAATAAAGATATGGAGTCTTTGAAGGGACTGTATCGCATTATGACCAATGGATTTGTGAGTACATGAACAGCATCGTATTTATAACCTCCTCATGTGAGTTACATCAGTCAGTTCAAGAATTATTTTTTTTTTTGTCTGAAAATGAAATGGTCTGAAATGAACCTTTACCCTGGAGCTAGAGCCCTTGACGCAGACTAAGAGATCCGTCAGTAGTGAATCACCATTAACACTGATTAAATTCAGTTTTAGGTTCAATCTGTGTCTGGAAAATGGCTGCTTAGTTCAATTTAATCCTGTCTTCAAATATAATCATGCAGGCTCAGGCAGCTCTCCAGTCACTCTAGTTGTGTGTGCTGTCTAGATGTGTGGATTGCCACACAGTTTGATGTATATGTGTATCTATATGTGTGTGTGTAGGCTGGCTGTGTGCACTTCCCCCACAGTGCTCCATGTGAGGTGCGTGTGCTGATGCTGCTGTACTCATCTAGGAAGAGGATCTTCATGGGACTCATCCCTAATGACCAAAGCGGATTTGTCAATGGTATTCGGCAGGTCATCACTAACCACAAACAAGTGCAAGCAGCACCGATCAGGGGTGAGTCACACAAAATGAGGTTGTTTTCAGTACAAATTAACACACTTATTTGCAAACTAAGCTGCATAAAAATTTAAAATTGTTAATATAATACACAAAAACATGCAATCCACATCTTAAGTAAAACAATCTTTTGTTTCTGTAAAATGTTTACAGCGTAAAATAAGTTATTTAAAAGTTTATTTAAAAATGAAATCAATTTAGTTATGTGTGATGGATCTTGTGAGTTATTGTCTCTGGTTTTGCATTTGTTGCCCACATAATGCACACAGCATCTAACATTAACACTCTCTAAGTGCTAATTGCGAGTTAAATGTAGTTTTGCCAATTTAAAATAAAGGTCCACAAGTTTAAAGACAGCATTTCAAAATTGTATTGATGTGTTACTGGCGCATGTCTTGGTTGGCATCAAGATGCCAGCTAAACAGCTAATGGTTTTAATGATCACTAATTGAAAGGCGAGAAAAATTGAGGCTCATTCCAGCCATTCTAAAGGTAACGTGAGACATAAGGCCCAGATTTACCATGACATTGTTGGAAAAAATGCTTTAATTTCACTCTCAATGAATATTCTGAGTAAAGAGCCAGTAAAATTGAAGAGCCAGTGAGACTTGCTTACTATATGTGGAATTTGAAGCTTATTCTTTCGCAATAAATTCCCAATGAAGGTTTTCCTCAGATCTGTGATCCCTGGAAATAATGTTGATATCAAAATAATAATTATTTCAAATTGTCCCTCTTTGGGGAAAAAAAAGTAAATGTCTGGGTTACAGTGAGAGACATAAAGCCCAAATGGTAATATTAAATTACATAATTTTCTTCTCTGTTTTTTTTTTTAAACTTCATTGCAATGATAATGGAATGCCTTAAACCCTAAAATGGCGGTAAAAATGACAAACTGACCCTTTTTCTATTGTAATCATCTCACCATTACATTGACATTATGCCACAATTGCTGTTGATTTGAGCATAACTTGGATTGAACCCTACATTTGAAAACTGCTTTTTCGCTCTCCATCCACACTAGTGTTTTCCAAAAGTTTTCACGGCCACACTAAAAAGTCAAATTAACCTTATTGTGCATGCAAAAAGCCTCAAACGCTTGCTTGGATTATGCCGACGGAACAGACGTAATCAAGTACTCATGGTATTCTTCTGCCTGGATCATTTTATTTAGCAAAATATCTCATCACCATTTACTGATGCGTTCAGTTCACACTCACTCACCACTCACTCACCAACACCATAGGTTTGGTCTGAAACACAACTGCCCTAATCTTTTCCCGCAGAACAGCAATTTGGAGTATATTTTCTGTCGTCTTTAAAAGACTGCGATATGAAGAGTGTACAAAGAAATATAACTTTAGCAACAGTGTGAAAGTGAATAGCACATAACAGGCACAATACTGAATATAAACATAGATATCTATCAGTACAATATGATTCACATGACTAAAAATGTGTCATTGTTTTCTAATACCTTTATCCACTTGGGAGTGTATCTTCAAAAAGCTCTGTCTCTATTGACAACAATGCCGTTTCCATGTGGACGAAAGGCCAAAACAGGGAGGAAAAAGATGCGCTTTCAAAAGAAAACGTATTAGTGTGAACAAGGCCACAGTCACACACTTGAAAATGTGAAGGGTCATGAACTCTAGTGTAACAACGTACAATAATGAAAACAATACACCCATTATGAAAAGAACTGCATTTTTGGACACTTCAGAGAAACCAAAAAAGTGGGCTTATGCCACATTTGTTTTAATTCTGTCAGTAATTCATTGTATGTCCTTTCCTCGGATGAACAATGCTGGTCAGATGCAACCTGGACAGGTCCCGTCCAATCAGAACTTCCTCAACAGACCGCCGGGCCCCATCCCTGTTACGCATGGCAACGTGCAACAGCAGGTAAACCAGCAGTGCTTCTTCCCCTCTCTTCTCTCCCCCTGCCCTGCTCTCTCTCTCTCTTGCCCTGTGCACTCACCCGGTTTGTATTTCTCCTCGGCCTGAGATGGAATGTGCATGCTGTTCTAAACCCTCCTCGTCTCCTCTTCTCTGTCCCTCTCTCTCTGCCTCAGTCTGTGGTGGTGGGCTTGCCCTCCGTCAGTCAGGTCACACTGATGGAGGACCAGCAGAGACAAAACAACATGGTGAGAATCGGAAACACAATTATACACGCATGCATGCACACACGCAGGACCGCGATTTCTGCAAACACAGGATTTCACCACTTGATTTTCTGCCATTTCAGCACCAATCTTGTGAATAACGCCATGTGTTAAAGGGGACATTGCTGAACCCAGGCAGCATCTATTTGATCAAAAATACAGTAAAACAGTAATATACAGAAACTACTAATTATTATCAATTTTTAAAACAGTGGAAATCTGCATACATTGAATTGCATTTCTGCATACCTGCATTTCTGGATTCTGAAATATTTTGTAACAAATATCTTTTTCTGCCCCATTTGATTTCATACATCTTCGCTGAATGATTTTTTTTTTTTTTTTTTAAACAAATGCTGACCCCAAACTTTAGAACAGTAGTTTAAGTCTAGTCCATTAATGCAACTAAGCTGCAAAAGCGTGTAATTTAAAAAAGTGCCATAGTCACCTACATTTCATTTACATATCAACACCTTTTCAGTATTCAGCATCTAGACAGTGGAGTCGTTACTCATTTCAAATGCTAAGAGGTTAGCCAAACAAAACAGAAGTCATTTACATATAGATGTCTTAAAGATACAACCTGATTAAAGGTCAGAAAGAGGATAATGTCACATTGACATGAAGTCTGGTCTGCTTTGCAACTTATTCTGTCTAAGAAACTCACAGTTACACAGCAACCAACATAAACCATACAGCACAAGCAGTGCCGTGTAGTTCCTCCCATTTTCGAATAAATGACTCGTCTTAAGTGTTTTTTTTTTACGTTTACATCTATTCATTTAGCTGAGGCTTTTATCCAAAGCGACTTATAATTGCTATATATGTCAGAGGTCACACACCTCTGGAGCAACTAGGAGTTAAGTGTCTTGCTCATTGGTGTCTTACAGTGGATTCGAACCCGGGTCTCTACACCAAAGGCATGTGTCTTATCCACTGCGCCATCACCACCTTTTAAGTGAATACAAATCATACTGCGAGACCAGTGTAGTCCGATTCCTGAATCAAAAACATTCAGCGCAAGTGTGTCACGTGTTTTACATAAGGCTGTTGAGCCTTCAGGGAGTTTAGTTTCTGCTCTTATGACGACACTTAGTTTAAAATACAGATGAAATTTGTCAGTAGTATTATTTATAAATGTAAATAAAGAATGCATGAAATATGCTACTATATCGTTTTTGTATTATGCAATATTGAATTGCATTTATTCCGCCCTGGAATCATTAGATTTTCCTATGGTTTCCATCCCTAGAAGAAACAAATTGGCTTGTGAATATCCAGTTTACTAACTGTGTCAAACAAAACTCAGAATATCTATATTCTATATATAATAGAGTGAAAATGGTTAAGGAAGTTAAACAAATAAGTTACAACTGTATTTGATGCATGAGGAAGCCTTGACTTGTAGGCCTATTATAAGTGGACTCCTGGGAAAAATGTCCCCTTTAATACCATTAACACACTTACAGTGGTCTGTATTCACAGCTCTTTCACACAGAACCAGCACTTATGTAATATAGTGTTTTACAGCAGTGCCTTCTAATGTTCACTTGCATTATTTTTTCATCACTGTGTGTGATTTTGGTTTCCATTAGCTGAGAGCAGCCGCAACAGGCAATCAACAGCCTCCAGTCACTGGTGCTCCGCCCAATCAGGGCCAAGCTCAAGCCCAGGCTCCTGGTGGCATGCTCCGACTCCCAAACCCAGGCGCAAACCCCCAGCTCCGCAGTCTCCTCCTCAGCCAACAACCTGTAAGTGTGTGCAGTGAATAGCACATGGTGCCCTTCCACACCACTTCCTTAAGTCACCGTCACACTAGATTTTGCGCATGCACAATTTCTACAGACGCTGCATTGGTCGTAATATGACGTCACAATCAGATGGGTCTATTTTTAAAACATGATTTAAAATGCATCCAAAATGTAAAAATATTCAGTAACCCCAGGCTATTAAAAGTGCTGTATTTTTCCACTGTACTAAAACACAAAACTTCCGTAATATTTTTGCAGATGTTAAGGAAACGTACTCGTTTCCTATGCTACAGCCAGTTATTGTACTGTGAAATGTGTCAATGTCATTTTTTGTTTTGGTCTGTGCTATACCACACATTTACTGCCACACACCAATTTAGTATTTCGACAACCTGAGTTGCCAGTTGGTGAAAAACACAGCATATTGCAGCCATGGAATATGGAAACCAGCAAACAAACTCAGAGATCACAGAGTCTACCTGACAAATAAAGCCTCTGCATCCATCTGAAAATATGAACGGGAGCATATTAAAACAGGGATAAATCGACTCATAAATGTACAAGTCTCCTCGCCTTCCATTGTCAAGTGCGCTCGGTTCTGTTGCATGTCCTAAATCTGGCAACCCGCGTGAGTATTGAGTCTGAGGAGGAGATGGCAAGGGGAAACGACTCTCTTCAATATTTAGAATTTGCACTGCAGTACCCATTTCAACCAGTAGCTGTCAATATTACATACTGCACCTTTAATTACAATAACAATTTTATTAATAATTATTCACTAGAATTAGGCTTTTAATAGATCCAAACTGAAGACCTATTTATTTATTTTATGTTTTCGCTGCGTGCGAATCACCTTATACTGGTTTTTATTTGTGCGAGCTGTTTCTATTGTGATGCTGATAATAAAATGTGGGACCCTTTTGTGGAGAATTTACAACTTTAAAACGGTATAGAGAAAGCCAAACGTGATCTAAAACAGCCACATAAATTAAAGTGATAAATTAGAAACTTTTTAAACTGCTAATGACCACTCGTACTATAATTTATCACGTTTTATTTATTTGTGATAAATTTTGACTAACTTGTAGAACTTTCCATAGATAATATTTTTGATTATAGATTTTTATTATGTTGTAGCTATTGTTTCTAAATGTGTAGATTTCGATTTTAATAACAAATGCTATAGATCTATAAAAAAGAAAGAAGTCAACATTGGCCTAAGCATAGTAATGAGTCATCATCAGTGGCCTTACCTGTAATTATAGCCTTATTGTAACAAATGCTGCAATTGTAAGAACTAGGGTACTTTATCATAAGGGCGAATACATGTTAGGATCAAAAGCCTAAAGGGTTCGTTCACCCAAAAATGAAAATTAAGTCGTTAATTACTCACCCCCATGCCGTACCAACCCCGTAAGACCTTCGTTCATCTTTGGAACACAAATAAAGATATTTTTGATTTAATCTGAGAGCTGGATCACTCCTCCATAGACTTCCTAAGATAAGGGACTGGCTCTTGACGGCCCATAAAGTCATTAAAGAAAATGTTTAAATATTCCAGTGGCTCAATTATAAGTTTATCAAGCGACGAGACTACTTTTTGTGCGAAAAAAACAAATAACGACTTTATTTGACTATTCCATTACTTCCTTATAAGCGCATGCGCGAGAACTGAGATGACGACGTTCTTCTTCTTCTACTTCTTGTTACCGGCTGCTCACCACTTAGGAGTATTACCGCCACCTACCATATAAGATGATGATCCATATAAGGCGCTCCGGATTATAAGGCGCACTGTAGTTTTTTGAGAAGATTAAAGTCCTTTAAGTGCACCTTATAGTGCGGAAAATACGGTAATTGAAAAGCGTATGTACAGGGCAGATCTTCCTCTGCTTGTAAACAGAAAATTTTGCGCTACCAGCTATATCAGCACATCATCTTATACGGTAGGTGGCGGTAATACTCCTAAGCGGTGAGCAGCCGGTAACAAGAAGTAGTCGAAGAAGAACGTCGTCATCTCAGTTCTCACGCATGCGCCCATTAGGAATTAATGGAATAGTCGAATAAAGTCGTCATTTGTTTTTCCGCACAAAAAGTATTCTTGTCGCTCTGATAAACTTATAATTGAGCCACTGTAGGCACATGGAATATTTCAACATTTTCTTTAATGACTTTATGGGCCGTCAAGAGCCAGTCCCTTAGGCAGTCTATGGAGGAGTGATCCAGCTCTCAGATTAAATCAAAAATATCTTTATTTGTGTTCCGAAGATGAACGAAGGTCTTACAGGGTTGGTACAGCATGGGGGTGAGTAATTAATGATGTAATTTTCATTTTTGGGTGAACTATCCCTTTAACAATCAGTTTTTCCCCATGTGTAAAATGTGTTTTGTTCTAATGATGACTGACATGAAAAAACCTGCCGTTCAGACATGGCCAAAATCATTAAGAGTCTGTTAGGACTTGGAAATAAACATTTTCAGTGTAATAAAGTAAATTCACATTCACATTTGGAAGTAGACAATTCGGTCAAACTGACATGGTTCCAGATGCCTAAATAATATAGAATACACCAAATATCCTCTAAACAATTTATTGTTGAAAGTGGGGTATGCAATTTTTCTTATTTGACCATTGTTTCGGAATAAATTAAAATCCTATTCCTAACCCACTTATAGCCACTGAGTTAGAAGCACTAAAATGAAAATTAAGCAATTTAATCATCCGTCGAACGGGCCGGACTCAAAACTCCAGCCAATCATTTCCAAGACCCCCTAGAATTATTTGACAGAAAATGCGTCGGTGCGAACCCCTTCATACCCGTGTAATCATCTCTCCAATCACAGTTCGTCTTGTCTCATCTCATCTCTCTTTCTTAAGCAGGGTGGGATGCAGGGCATGCAGGGAATGCATCCCATCCAGCAGATGGTCCATCCAGCACCAGAGAGGGCGCTCAAATGCAGGCTCAGTGGAGGCAGCCTCACCAAGGTAACACTTAATTTCCAGTGTGGGATCATTAGCACAATTTATTTTTATCACATCTGTGACCTTGTTAATTGTGTAAGAGATTTCATTTATTTGCTGTGGTTTGTTATGAAACAACTATTTATGTTTCATTTTTTAAAACCTCTTAGAGTTTTTTAGACATTTATTAATAAGTTCACATTCCCACAGGTCCACTGATGATCCCTACAGGTCCACGTGGGCCAGTCGCACAGAATCCTGGGATGCCTTCAGTTTCGAGTGTCATGGAGGATGAAATTCTTATGGACCTTATCTAAGGACCACTTTACCCATCATTCTTTGCTTGCTTCAGAGGTTTCATTATGGAATACAAGAGGCATCTAAGCGCTGTTCTTTTTACTTTTTAGTTATAAGCAAGTACGTAGGTGAAGAATATTGGCGTTTATAGATCAGGACATTATTTTGATACTCACGTATTCGTTGACTCATTTAAACACAAGCCTATCACCGTATCATGTGAGCGGTATCACGATTTTTCACACAGTTGGGACCGAAGAGCAAGACATTTAAAAAAAAACAGGCTCTTTCGTCATTCTACACCTCTGCTCGCCTCAGAGATGAATCGTTCGAATCCGGTTACTATTGTATTTTTATGAAAGTTTTACTTTTTCTTAATTTGTCTTTTGAAATCAAGTAATGTTGTTTTATGAGAATAAAATAAACTTAATTTTCTCAAGCAATTTTTGTATTCAAAGTCTTCCTTAAAGTGATAGTTCACCCCAAAAATGTTAATTTTATCATTTACTCGCCTTCATGTGTCAAACCTGTATACATTTCTCTCATTTTTTACTACTAAACAAAAAAGAAGATATTTTAAATGATATTTGAAAGTCAAAGGAAACCCAAACTAATTCCGCGTTTCCACCGCAATTTCCAGGAACTATTTGTCCCAGGAACTTTTTTCACAGGAACCTTTTTTTCCCCAGACAGCTTGCTTACTGCGTTTACACCGCTTACTAAAGTACCGGTCCGAGGCGGGAAGATTATATGTAGTGACGTTAAACTGCGTGCGACTGCTCTTCCTAGCCTGCGCGTTTGTTTTGAGTTTTGTGTGCGATTGGTTTACTAACGAGGTAATTAACAAAACGACAGAAAAGAGAGAGCACCCAAAGCGTATTCAGAAATCTCGTAATGCTAGATATAAAAGTAGAAGTTTTTTTATCAGCGGACATTGACCGTGAGATGGATGGGACAAACGCGCGCCATCGGGCAGAAAGAATAGCGCGGTAAGAACCAATCAGCATTGTTCAGCGCACAAGACCCACCCTGAAAGTTCCTGAACTCTGAAAAAGTACAACCTCGCCAGCAGTGACTTTCTGGGGGGACATTTTTACCCGGAACTTCATTTAGACCCTGGTTCCTGCGGTGTAAACACACCGAGTACCACCCCAAAGTTCCTAGTTCCTGGGGAAAGTTTCTGCTGTGGAAATGCGGCTTTAGTTACCGGTACCAACATTCTTTCTCTCTACAGAAGAAAGAGTCCTACAGGTTTGGAATGACATTAGGGCAGTAAATGAACTATCTCTTTAAGGCAAAGTATTCGTTTGTTAACCTGTTAGTGGTGTGATGTTAGTGTGTGGACGAGTGACTTAAATAGACTGAATGATAGGTTGCAAAACACTCGATTCTGCCAAATGGTGTCACAGCGTTAAATTTAACCACTCCAATATGTCATGGAACCATACAGTGGACCCCTGTGCCAAGTAGTTCTACCAGATGGCAGCACTTGGCCATGCTTCCCTTGGCATAACACATAATCAGGCTGGACACAGACACAATGTACGACTACAATCCACACATATACGGAGATATCTTGGATCAGTGTGACATATATGCATAATCTGACGCTGAACTATCCTAATTAACCATCTTTTGTGCTGAACAAACAATTTATATGGCCACCACTAAATGTGCCTGTCCCATCATGCTTATTTTCAGTGCACCCTGAGGCATTATGAAGCTTTGTGTGCGACATTACTATATATCTGTCACATTAGGAATGCATGTTCTGAATCTAACGCACCAGTAATGGGAACATTACCAACCGCTGACATTCAGGAGAATTAAACAGCCTCCGGTCAGAGAGCAGTCGAGCGTTTGCACTAGCGTACACGTTTTGTGTGCTCTTTCACGTGCGGACCGCTTAGTACACAGAAACGCATTCTCACACAGACAGGAAGTGATGTTAGTCCCTGTCACCTGGGAGACGGAGACGGTTGCTAAGATACGTTGACACTGGGATCTGATTCTAAGCTTTCTCTCCATCCCTCTCTCACACACACGCCGCATACACCCATAGATAGAGGCTCTTCTGTCTCGCAGTGGCGGCTGCTCATCCCTTTCGCTGCCATCCAGGTCACGTCAACTGCTGAACAACTGTGCTCTACGTGCCCTTGCTTTTACTCTTCTCCGCTTTCTTAACTTTCACACTTTCAGTCTGCGGATGTGCCTATTTAATGCCAGCTCGGTTTAGATGGCGCTCCTTGGGATACGCAGACTGTTTGCACTTATCACAGTTTGATGTGTGTTGATGCACATTTTCTGGCTCGTTATCGTCTAAATAAAGCATTGGAGTGGCATCGCTGCAAGTAAATCACTGCAGCCCAGACAGTGATGACTGGTGCCTCTGCTTCAGTATATTAAACGTGAGGAGTTGGACCATTCTGCTCACTCATCTGGAAGAGCGGGTATTGTTGCAGTTCCTATGGCCTTATGGCTGCATTTAATCTTGCAGCGTATGCTCGAATGATGTTGAGCCGTGTGGCCAAGGGAATAAGTGGGTCACGGAGCCACACAGAGTTTGTTTTAGGGAGCGATCGCTTTGACTGACTTTTGTTTTAAATATAAAATACAGTGGCAGGACAACGGAAGTAGAGTGTTGTTTTCCCTCCAGAGACGTTTGCCTTGCACTGGCGGAAAAAACGGCGTGATCGCTAGTACTCTGGGGCAGAGATGCATCTGTGACCTTAATAGATGTGCATTGATGGAGGCTCAGCGTGCAGGTGTTTTCTTGTGATTTTCAACAGCCTTCGACATGCAAAACACAAGGGTCTGGGTGAACATTGAGGGTTTCGAGTTTTCGATGCCCATGAGGGAGCATTTAAATGATTTGTATTCTGACAGTGAAGAAGTTTATTGAGTGTAATTGCAGTGCTGTGGGGAAGCTGATCTCTTTCTTTGTATGACGCGTATCATGGTTCAGTGAGGCAAAAGCAGCTGAGCTCCCATGGTGAGGTGGGGCAAAGGATCTGGTATCACATAGGAGCACCATGCTGGCCTTCTCTGAATGGGTCAGATCAAGCAAGGAGGGAAAAATGACAAAGAAAGATGTAATGCATTTCATTCACAGCAAGACTAAGCCTTCCACGAATCCTGAGCTGACATGGTACGGCGACTGACATGCAGCTAAGAACAGGAAGCGCAACTGAGAGGTCTGAATTTTATTAAAGGGTTGATGAACTGAGAAATCAAAGTTTCCTTGAGCTTTTCACATCTAAGAGCTCATCATATTGTAAGAGTATCCTGTAAGTTTCAGAACTGAAAACGTCCTTGTTAGTCCAATAAAAGCTTTTATTGAGACCAGCCTCAGCAAACGACTTCTTTTTAAAAGTGGGGAACTATGACAGTCAAAGAGGATAAAACACCACCCCGCAGAAGTAGATCAATGCCTACTTCAACACGGCTGGTTTAGCCCCGCCCACCGATTTGCGCATTAAACGCCTCGCTAAATTACATAGATGCCTACCTCGTGATACAAAACCAAGCGTTTTTGAGCTGAGCTCAAAAATGGGCCTATTACTTATTTACTTTGATGTTTTTTTAATGTAAAAACCAAGCGAACGTCATAAGTTGACCTCAGACAACAATATAAAAAAAAATTAAAAGCCAGTTCATGACCAAGCGGCAACATTCTAATCTGAAAGATGAAGCCTACCCGGAAGTGCGATAAACTGCAATACATCTCAAATCCGCTAGAGGCCGGTCCCAAAAGGGAGCAAATATCCATAGACGTCATGTTATAATGTCCGTTTTCACAGCATAAATTCATATGTTTACAGTTTGGTCCCATGGACTTTTATTGTAATCTTCAATATGTTCTGCGTGCCTGACAACTGTGAAGGGGGCGATTTTTTTTCTAACTCGTTAGTTTAGATCATATTTAGATATAAAACGTATGACAAATAAGGGCGGTTAACTTTGATTGACAGCTGATAACGGGCTGCACCGAGTGAATTTGACGTCTCGGCCATGATCTGACACATCACATCATACCACCTTTGTATCCTTTCTGAAACTTTTGTATTTTGTATTTCTCAAGATTTTCTAATATGGCGCCGCCCATACCCCCATAAACAGCCTCAAACCCGTTCTTCAGAGAGTCTATGGGTGACGTCACAGACGCTTTGTCCATATTTTTACAGTCTATGTTCATGACCCCTTTAACCAATGGCACAGCCAATTGAGAAACAGTGTGCAGACAGACAACGCTAGAGCTTATCAAAACAGGTTCACTGCAGTGGCATCTTCATGATGCTCCTGTTGGTCAAGGGACATCACCGCAGAGTCTTCACTGTGTTTTCATGGGTTCAGTCCACTTGCATTTAAATCTCACCATTCCACTCAATGTTGTCATGTAGGCTACCTTTTGTTTTGAAGGAGCACCAGAGGCAGTTCTGGCTCACTTGTTGTGCCCCAGGCAAGAAAAGACATGAAGAAAACTGTATATACAAATCTATATCAGGTTGGAATTTAACCCCAGGTTCCTTTGCTTTCCATGCATTTTATACATAGACTGATTTTATACTGTAAAAGTGCAGTTTTGATGATATTTTGAACTCATTGTGCTCCACATGAAAAAATCAAGTTTCAAGCAGGCCTGGACTTATGCATAGGCAATCTAGGCACATCCAGGGGGACCCATTTATAGTAATGAAGAATAATATTTTATTATTATTATCTCAGTTTAATGCTAAATCATTAAAAGCCAATTAATAGGGGCATAACAATATATCGATGCCACAATTAATAGCAATACAAAAATGCAACAATACGGTATCGTGGATAGTTCCCCAAAATAAATATTACTGTGTGAGAAAAAAATTCTCAAAAAAGTTTTAGTGTCAATACTACATTAAACTACTATATATACTGTTGATTATAATGTATAATAATGCAGTGAGGGAATATTTGTGGGTCCTGATAATGCTATAAGACTTATGTAACTTGACCAGTAAAAAGTGTCCAATATTATTTTAAATATATCTAAATATATTAAATATATCTAGTCAGAAAAAGTGCAAGAATATTTGTCTAAAATAATTCTCTATTTTCAGCATCAAAATCTAATATTTTTGTTCTGGTGTGACCACTGTCATTGGGTTACAAGCACCGAGTCCAAGCCTATTCATTTAAACCCACAATGTAATATCAAACTTAGCATTTTAATCAACATACATTTTTTGTTAACCTTTTATCATATGTCTTATGGAGTATCGCAATAATAGGAGTATCGCAATATTATCATATCGTGATATGTATCTGAATCGTGACATGAGTGTATCGTTACACCCCTACCAATTACTATAAGCTATACATTAATTAAATTTTAAATATATAGTTTAGTCTGTAAACTACCGGGTGGGGTGGGCGGTGCGGGGCCAAACAATTGACATAACATGAGATAAATATATTTGTTTTAATAAAAAAACATATATATGCCTATATATGTGTGTTTGTATATATATATATATATATATATATATATATATATATATATATAATGCGATTAATCACATCCAAAATAAAAGTTTGTGTTTACATAGTATATGTGTGTGTGCTGTGTATAATAATTTTGTTTATATAAATACATATGCACGCATGTATATATTTAAGAATTCTTTGAACGTAAATACTGTGTATATATATATATATATATATATATATATATACTGTATATAATAAAATTATCTATATTATGTGTAAATATTTTATATATGAATAACATATTTTTTCTTAAATATATACATAGAGTGTGTATTTAGATATACAAAATAAATATACAGCACATTAAAAAAACAAAAAACATGCTGCTGATTCCACATGTATTCTGTATGATTCATAAAACCGTGTTAAATAAACCGTTTACCATTTTGAATTTAGAACCTTTAGCAAACAAAGCATTGGTGTTTTCTTGTGATCTTGGACATGCAGAATTCATTCTGCATATATTTAGGAAAAAACATTTTTAAAACTTTTGTTGAGGGGAGATCCTAGAAAAAAAATCAGTAGGCTAGTTATTGTATGGCTTCCTAGATCACAAATGTATTTGATGTAATATTTATATCTGGAAGACGTATTTTAAGAGTGTTTGGTCATCTGCAATACGTATAGGATGTATCCTGTCAGATGTCAATAGACGTTTAGAAGATGTGTTTAAGATGTAATGATTTTGAATGCACTTTAAACTGACATCTTCTAAACGTCTATTTGACATCTGACAGGAGATGTCCTATAGACGTATTGCAGATAAGCAAAAACTCTTAAAAATATGTCTTCCAGACGTAAATATTACATCAAATAGGCTTGTGCTATCTGGGTTAGTTAGGGTTTGTGTTGAATTGTTTGTCCGTGACCAGGAAGAGTTTGTTGGGACTTGGGAGCCCAGCTAATCACTTCTGCAATGTTAAAAATTTGAAAATATTTGCTGTCACAGGGAATCTTCTGTACAATCATCTGTACTAAGCAATCAGCACTGAACAAAGTGCTAACATTGTGCAGTTAACAGTTAAGTGGGCTTTGTGCTAATGCAGTAGTTAAACTTTAATGCAACTGTAAGTAACAGCAAGATGAGCTGTGAGTGTGGAGTGTTGCACATGGTTACATCACACATCATGTTTCATATATTGTTTTGTATAGCTACTATTCAATGGGACCCAAAAAAAAAACAGGAGCCCCACCTTTCTGTCATTCGAAAAGGACAACACAGGGCTCGAACACAAACATGGCATGAATTACTTACTGCGTTAGATGTATTCTGACATGCCCTTGAGAACAGCAAATTTTGATGTTGCTGGAAAATCTGCTGACATACTTTAATGCAGCGGAGAGGAAGCAACGTTTGCAACATGTCTGGTGGACCTGTGTTGTAAAAAAAAAAGAAGTGTTATGAAAACTGTAGACACACTCAAACATACCAGACCAATGGATTCTGGAGATGTAGCCCAGTGGAGATCAGGGACATTTGTAAAAGAAGACTGTGATAAATAAAATGAAAAATCTTTTCAAAATCCATTTCTTAGAAATGTACTCTTTATGTTCATATTGGTTTCGCATTCGTTTAAAAAAATAAATTATATTTTCTCTCAATTTATATTAAAATATACTTTCATATTCAAGGAAAGTTCCAGTTTAATGTCAGAACCAGAACTCAATGCCTTTCCATTCCAATTTTGTTTTTAAGAAAAAATTGTTTCGAAATTTTTTATGCCCTTTTTCTTCATTTTTCACAAGTCTCCTTTGCAAAAAAAAAAATATTAAATACTATAATAATATAAGCATTAAAAATTAATAAATAAATAAGTTATATGTATATATAATTTCTTTTCTTTTTTAAGCAGTAAGCACCAAGCACACGCGATACGCCATTGCCTTATCCATCCCCATGATCCATCCCGCCCCCACATGCTTGCGGCGGATGTAGTGACAACGCCCGGGAAAAGACAAAGCTGTCTTCGAAAAGGGGGAAAGGCACAAGCCCCAAGATGAACCACGTGCATCTCTTTGGGTATGTTTAAAAACATGTGAAAGTTTTGCCGAAGCTAATGGGTGACATTAATCATCCGTGTTTAATGCCGCGTTAATAATTTGACCAGCTTTGGTTTGATCAGGGTTTGATACTGATGCAATTTATGTCAATACCGGAAGTGTAGCATTCCATGGACGAAAATACACACCAAAAAACTAAACATCACACATCATTAGACTGTTTTCTATTTCTGCAGCTATGTATTAATCATTTAAAAAAAATGCTAAATTATAATATAGCATAGTATCGTGCTACCATTTATAGACGTATGCTAACACATGAGAATACATCAATACGTTTCTAAATATGCAAATTGATGTTCACCGCGATTTTCAAATAAAACCTAGAACAGCTTGCTCTCAGTTTGCCTGTTTTGATACCTGTCCATGTGTTCTTGTTCAAGAAATTACAGTGGCTGTAGCATTTCTATCACAAAGAAGTGCCCAAATATCAAAGATTAGTGGGCTTTTTCATTAAGTGTTGTTTGGCCAAGATTTAACAAGGATTTGATAATGCTGTAAAGTGTAACAACAACAGGCGTCATCTGCTGGCATTTGTTATAATACATAATGTACATTCCATAAGATTATTGTTTATTATATTGCATTATGTATTTTAACAGAGTTGTTCAATAAAACCATAAATAATACAATTCTGCTTGGCCAACAGTGACCCTGATCAGAACAATGCGCAACATTCTTCCTGGTTCTACAAAATGTATAACTACTTCAGGTTGTCAGCTATTGAGGTAAACACAGCGTAGTAATGGCGAGATTTATAGCCGGCGTTTACAGGAGCTACCCATTCTACCCATCTATTTCAGATGTACACCATATTGCCAATCAGCCATCCAGAGCCCTGAATACTCCGTTAGACAAAGGGTTTAAGATTTACGCCTCCTCATTTCTTTTTTCGATTTTCATATTTTTTTCTCGATTATGAAGTTACAGTATGTAAGACAGTAGTGTCTGTCTCTTTACCCCATAGTTAATTTCCCCTGACCCAGAACAGATCGGCACACAACAAAAAATGCTGTTCGGATGGTCTCGTTTCTGATACTGCAGCATACGTGACATTTTAATTAAAAGAGAAATAAGAATTGTATTATAAAAAGGTGAAAATTAAAGGAATAGATCACCTCCAAATGAACATTTCCTGATAATTTACTCGCCCCAATGCAATCCTGAGATTTTCATGTCTTTCTTTCTTCAGTGGAAAAGAAATTAAGTTTTTTGAGGAAAACATTTCAGGATTTTCTCCACAGACTGGACTTCATGCGCAAACAACATGTTGAAGTCCAAATGAACGCAGTTTCAAAAGGCTTTGAAGTGCTTCTAAGGCTCTGCACGATCACAGCTGAGGAATGGGGTCTTATCCAGCAAAACGATCGTTAATTTTCTAAAAAATAAACATTTAAATACTTTTTAACCACAGTTGTTCATGTTGTGCCGTATGTGACGTGCCAGGCATTATGGCATCACGGTGGAAACGTCCCGCGTCACGCCATCTATCTTAAGTTATCTGTCCTGTGTACTCCGGTTCAAAAAGGCAGGAAAGAGCGAAAAGTTCCATCTCATTTTCTTATCCAACTTCAAAATCATCCGACATCTTTGTTTTAATTTATAATCTAAAAATATATATATATTTCGTGATGTTTCCAACGTGATGACGTATTGCCTGGCGTGTCGCAGACCAGAACAAGACGAACAATTGTGGTTCCAAAACTTATAAATGTTTAATTTTTTACGATATGGACGATCGTTTTGCTGAGATGCGACCCTATTCCTTAGTTTGGAACGTTCACAACCCTTGAAGTGCTTCAAAACCCTTTTAAACTGCATTGATTTGGACTTCAACATGTTGCTTAGGGTGTAACGATTTCGAACCGAACCGAAAAGCACGCGATACTGAACTCACCAATTCGAATCGTCAATACTGTCATTGCGTATCCGAACACACCTCCGCCCGCCCCCTGCTACCCCGGCCCCGCCCAGCCCGGCTCGGACCTCATGTCTTATGTAAACAGTACACAATGAATTCAGTTTTGTAGCCTAACCACCATTAACACCAAATAACAAGCTCCGTGTTTTGTTACTTTCGATAATAAGCAAGGTGTAATCTTTCAGATTCTGTCTATTTGATCACGAAATTCAAAACAATAAATGGCGATTTGGCGCTCTTTGATGTGACGTGACAGATCGCTTACTAGGCTCCTCATCTCAAGCGGCAGCGCAGCGCGCGAGTAAACGCGATCTTCTCTTCCTCAGTTACAGAAAAGACACCTGAAGGCATGTTGAAAGATACAGTATACTTACTGAAAGGCATCATAACTCGTGTAATCGCCCAATCAGTGTTTCAGCCAGGGAAAGACGTCAATAAAACAGCAAAGCTTTAGCTTGTCACTAGCATTATTTTTACCTCAGCAGGCAAGTGATTCAGTGTCCACAACTTACTTTACACTAAATAAATGCACTATGTTAGCCTGTATATTATATTTTACTTAACCTGTTAATGATATCTTGATTATTTAATTCATGTTTAAAATATCTTTCATGAAAATTACAACTGTGTAAATTATTAGAGAAAAAACACAAGTTAATGTAAAAACTGCCTTATGTTCAGTTTACATGTTTTCATACAATGTGTTGTGTGTTGATTATTATATCTAAAACATAAATGGCATCTGAATTTAGGTTAAAAGTCTAGGCTACAACATTTAATGTTATAGTAATGTGCAGCCTTCAATATAGTTCACAGCATTAGCAGATTTTTTTCAATCCTTGTGAAATGTTTAATTGTAACTGAATTAATTTAAAGACAAAGAACTTTTTTTTCATTAAACCACTGTTTAAAAAAAGAAGCCATTTTAGCTTTCTAAACCGAACCGAATTCGAGACCGAACCGAGACGTCAAAACCGTGGGAAAATCCGAACCTGTCAGTTTTGTGTATCGTTACACCCCTAATGTTGCTTGAAGTCCATTTTGTGGAGAAAAATCCTTAAAAGTTTTCCTCAAAAACATTTAATATCTTGAAGAAAGAAAGACATGAACATCTTGAATATATTGAAGAAAGAAAGACATGAACATCTTGAATGGAAGGGGTGAGTAAATTATCAGGAAATGTTCATTTTGAGTTGAACTAATCCTGTAAGTTACCTCCGAGATCACCTAACCACTGCAAACCGGAAATGCTTATACCCATTTTCCGGTTCGACCACTGGGCACTCGGCATAACCCCTATTGTATCATCCTGACATGTTTAACTTTAATCCCACGAAAAAAAAAAACATTCAAATACAAAAATGAAAAACATGCTCGTCACATATTTGTATTCAAATCAATTTGTGTAGTATTTTGAATGTAAATTTGAAAAATGAACACAGCATCACGTCATTGACCCACATCGAAAAAATATTTAGCAGGCACTGCAGAACTGAGCAGAAACGCATCCCGAGAGCACTGTCGTCCCACACTGTGGTTTGTGAGTATTTCACTTTGCAGGTGAGGACACAGCGGAGAGCATTAATTCTGACGCTTGCCGTGAAACGCGCCTTGTTCGCTAAAGGTAGTGAAGCATTGCAGCGCTCAAAGGGCCGCACGCTTTCCCGCAGCTCCCTGATGAAGGGCGGTAATCACACTCACAGGGCCTTATAGTGTACAGCGCGTCTGATCTGTCTTCATCATTTGAACCGCATTAATCCTCCAGCCGGCCCGCATCACTGTTCATTTAATGGCCTGTGGTGTCCACATAATCAGTCAAATCTCAGCTGCCCATGAGGGAGACCGAAAGATGGAGATTGACCAAGAAAAAACACAGTCCACATGGTCAACCAACACACACACACACACTGCAACGTATACAACTGCTATACCGGATAGTGTGAGTCGGGTGGGGAGCTCAAAGCTAGAGAAAGGTTTTAATTGGGGTGAAAGCGGAAGAGATGAGGCGATTACTAAATGAGGAGGGGGACAGCTTGCAGTCTTAATCAATGGAGATTGAGGGCTTTGACTCGGAGAGAGAGCAGTCAACAGGGAGACACACAGAGATCCAGGAAGATTTCAACATAGGAGGGTATCTGTGGGAGAGGGGAGGAGATTGGAAAGAGGAGAGAGAGTGAGAGGGAGAGAGAGAGAAACCGGAGGGAGGGAGGGATATCCACTGCACTGTTGTGTGACTGGAAATTTAATAGAGAGAGAGAGAGAGAGAGAGGGAGGGAGAGGAAGAAGGAGCAGGATGCTGAAGCTGGACGAGAGAAGGAGAGAGAGAGAACCCACTGGTGTAGAATTCCAGGGTTGAGCTGTGGGCTGTGAACAATGCCTCCTCTACTACTGCATAGAGCGCAGTTCAGGGGCAAAAGGCAGGAAGGGAAGGGAAGGGGAGGGGTATTCAAAGAGAGCTAAGGGTATAGATGTGATGTCAGTGGAGCGAGTGTGCCGCAGAGAGCGACGGAGGAGGGAAGGACGAAGGGAGTTTGTTCGGGGGCATGCTGATTCGGAGGGTGCCGGGATTGGCCACTGACCTGTAGTACGAGCCCCTCTGAGGAACCCGTAGCCAAGTGTGAATATCATTTTAGGCTGAAAGACACAGAAGCTGTGTTTCATATCCATCCTGAAAAAAGAGAAAGGAATAGGGAGGTAAAGTCAGCCGCAATCTCATCTCTCAGGCGTTTATTGCAGGCAGAGAACTCTCACTAGAGTCGGAAGTGAAGAGTTAAAAGTGGCGAGGCAGTGACTGATTCCTTGTGTCTGAATTTAGAATGTTATCAATTCTGTGCTAATCAGCCATCTGATATCCCCCCTCCCCCCGTCTCTCCTCCACTGACCTCTCCCTCCTCCTCTCACACCTCATTTACCTCCAATTCCTCCAAGCAGCAACTCATGTTTTCACGCCCCCGTGTATCGAGTGATATCCCACACAATTGTTTATTGCGATGTTATGCGCAACCTTCGTGCTAAATTGTTAAGAAAAGGTGAAGCGTTTAAAGCCAGATGCTGGGTGCTCAGGAGCGCGAGCAGGGGGCTGATTTGGCTACTGTATGCGCCTCTGAGTTGCTATGCCAACGTAACATCTTAAGCGGTGCGCGCACGTGTTGTGGTCGCGTATATGCGCTCTGTACCACACACGCATACATACGCACATTTATATTATAGCTGCATAAAGAGTGAAGCAGGAAATTCGTATGCTTTACCAGGCCTGTCTCGTGTGAATTAAAGGACAGCTGTCTGTCTCTACCATAGAGTGCATCGATTGATTGACATGTCCTGCGTGCTTTGATGGGACACGCATGAAATACGGTCTAACTGACATTCACCTGCGCCATTGCTCATTAGATAAGAAATAGCTCCTGTGGATAAGAGATTTAAGGCTACACGTTTTGTCTCTCTTATTGGCCAAACCGTTGCGAAAGGACGATTCTGTGGCTTTGGTATATTCACACATAAACGAGAGTAGTTCGGTAGCACATACTCAGAAAATAACACTGATGCTAGCTTAAATTGTTTGGATACAACTAGTAATGTAGTAAATATTCATTTTTTTGCGTGGGCTACAGAAGACAATGTTGTCAAAACCCTCCCCTTTCACATGGATCTGTGAAAATAACTAAAAACACTGTATGGGCTCTATGCACGGCGGTATTTCCGGTGAAGGTGTAAGGATGCTCGATATCTTCCGCCGATCGTAGAGTCCAATGCAATACCGAGAATTATATTGAATTTTATACTCCATGGTTATACTAAAGAAACGTTAGTCACAAAAACAGATAAAACGGACACCCCTCGTTGTGTTTATGCTTTTTTTAAAATTATATTAAATAAACATAACTATATATAAATTTACATCTAAACGTATGAAAGTTTTGTTTCAAAGACCGGAGGACAGTACATTTTGAAGACTCTGCCATAATCCCGTTTTCCTCGGTTTTCCACCGCTTTAATCTCCCAACCGGAAACTGACGAGCATATTTGCGTCAAATGCGGAACTTATGCGTGCATATAGCCTATTGTGCTGCCAGGCCATAGCTGGTATTGTCTCTTTGTAAAGAAACACTACGTGCCTACAGATTGTAATACGCATGTGCATGACGTCACCATTTTCACAAATTCACGTTTTTATTGTTTACATGGAAACAATGACGGTATCCTTTGCATTTTCAGGACCTGAAAAAGTTGTAAACGGTGTTATGTAAACAGCCCCTAATTTCAAATCTCGGTGCGAGAAATAATTGCGAGTGATCTCCATACGCCTTCTCACATTAGAAATAGGTCATTCTAAACTGTTAACAATTAAGGCCCTAGCACACTGAGTCCGAAATTCGCGTCCAAAATTTTCGCTCGTTAAAAATAAATACGACCTCACGTTATGTCAATCTCCCTTGCACATGGCCTCCGAAACTTTCGTCCGTCACAAAAAAAGTTGGATTGGGTTTGATTTTCTGCGATTTTCGCATCTGGAGCAAGCAGTCTGAATAGTGCTTGAATTATTTTTTGACAATTCAGAGCCACTGAATCACGAATACGAAAAACACATACGAAAATTTCAAACTCAGTGAACAAGGGCCTTTAATCCTGAGTATTTGTAAACTAATGTTTCACACTGCTTATTCCTAAATGTTCTTATTTGTGGTGTCACTGTAACTGATTGGACAAACACAGCACACAACCCAAAGGTTATAGCCATTGAGCCTCATATGGCTCACATTGTCTACTGCATGTACGTTTTTACTTCTTGAATGAACTTTTCGGACTATAATGGTAAGAATAAAAATTCTTATTAACTCCAATTGATGAGTTTTTGTTTTGCTTTCTGGCATTTTGCAGCATGAAGTCCATGTATGGGAACCCGGAAACTACTTGTTTTGCTTCTGATTGGTAAATATAATCGCTATTGAAATAGGGGGTGTGTTTAGGTCTGTCTGAAGATCTAAAACGACTGGCTTTTACTGCATGTTATTTGCAGTGTTTACGTTCTGCATTTAGGTTTGATTGACACACTTAAACTTGACTGGTCGGTTTGACATCTCACCTTCACATGTCACTTTTGCGGTTTAATTCAATAGACTATCACTTGGTTCAGGCTAATATGTAACCTTGTGACTTTTTAAACACATTGCATGTTCTTCTGGCGCATTAATATGTTACATGCGAAAATTTATCATAAGATGTACTTTGGTAAAGTTGGCAGCTATCTCTTTCTGCGTGTATTTTTCCATTTGACCCGCCACTACTCACAGGCAGACAGTGCTCTGCTTCCAGCTCTGCGAAAGGGTGAATCAATTTGAGAGAGAGAGAGAGAGAGAGAGAGAGGCTTGAACAGCGAGAGAGCTAGAAAGACGGAGAAAGACAGGCGAGAGGAGACATCGACTCCACACCAGAGCTTCTGACGGATATATTTAGATTAAAATCAAAGTAACAAGAGTCAAGGTAAGACTGTAAACATTTAATATTATTACTTGGAAAACAAACATTTTGTACGTATGTTGTTCGGTAGTCTAGGAAAATTGTGCATAAATAGCCTTTGTAAGCAGCTGCGTTTAAAACTGTAATTTTGTATTTTCTATTATTTGTCAGCTGTATTAATGGCTATAACAACGAAACCCGTGTTTTAATAGGCTATGTATACAAGTACAAAGGAATTAATGCGGCAGTGTGTGTCTGTGTATGTGTCCAGTTGCGCGTGTGTCCGGGCGTCGATGTAAACTAATGAATTTGTGCTGTCGAGACACCTTTCACCAATATTTAGTAACCTAGAGTCATAAATTATGGATGGATTACTTTGGGATACAGGACTGGTTATTACAAGTCGAGGAATGGGAGATGATTCGTTTTAAACACATTGCCTAATAAAACTGGAAATAGCCTACATCGTTACGCACGTTATTTTAGTTAGTGCTGGGTATGTATAATTCTAGACTTTTCTGCATAACAACAAATAGCGGCCTCAATGCGTATTTGTCAGAGTCCAAAGGATGCTCACAAATGCGCATTTTCTTTAGTTTACTTGTCACGCTGTTGGTTATAGCCTAATCAATGTAGCAACCCCTAAATCTGTTGCCTTCAAACTTTAGATTATTTTTGGAATATGATTGAGTGTTTTCACTTTGAAGACGCTTTGACCAAATGTATTGGTGTAAATACGAAGGCACTGTGTGGCCTGTGATAAATCTCTAAAGCGCGCGCGGCTTGTCTGCTCGAGCTCCACCGCTCGCGAACAAGAAACAAACAGATTAAGCGCAATGAATGAAGATCTGCTGCGGTTATCTGTGACACATGAAACGAAGAGTTTAAATGCTGATGTGTTGAGCTGAGAGAGATTTAGCCCATAGGCATGTGCTGTGCTCCCTGATAGTGTGTGTGTGTGTGTGTGTGTGTGTGTTAAGAGAGAGAGACGTTTGTTTCTGGTGATGACTTGGGCATCTGTTGCTAAAGGAACAGGGTGCAATTCCTCACACAGGTTTCTCATGCTGAATCCTATTTACGGATGGAATACAGCTCTGCCTTAACACTATGTGTATTGTTGGATAGTAGTAGATGCTGCTGCTGATATGATGTTATTGCGATGCCATTTCAGATGTAAAAGGGTGATTTAGATTGTTTGAAAGGATGAGGTGGAAATTGTGGGTGATCAGTTGAGTTTGCTGTCGTTTTGGAAGATAATGATTAAGGCTTTTTACACTGACTCCTGGCTCAACTACATATAAGAGAGCAGAAATGTGTTTTCATTATCATATATGTTCCCTTGGCAACGTAAGCCATGACACATCACATAGGCTAAATGATAAATATAACACAAGCTTTGAGGGAGACATTTTCACATTGCAAACAAGTTATAGCTGGGCCAAAATCAGAATCATGACAAATGTTTGTTGATAAACATGTCTTTCACCTTGTTGAACTTCTACATTTTTCAGTATTGGAGCTGCTCAGAGCTGGTATGTGTTAGGCAGAAATTACAGCCTGAGTTACCATTTGTATGGTATATATATATATATATATATATATATATATATATATATATATATATATAGAAGCTGTGAAAGTGATTAGTGACTGAACTGTTATCCTAACTAACATATTGTTTTGTGGGAATAAAAGTCATACAGGCATGTAGTAAACTGGTGGTGAGTAAATTTTAGCAGTGTTTTCATTTTTGGATGAACTTTCTCTTTAAACTCTGGAGTCACCCAGAGCTGTATTCATTAAAAAAAAACATCCACCATGTTGAAATTAATGCTCGTTAATAACTCTCTAATGCCTCTTGAATGGTTTGAAGTAAGCCATTTACCTGCTGTGGATTTTCCAATGGGTTCTTCTTTTAACACGCAGGTGTTAAATTTAAAGGTGACATGAAGTTTTATGAATAATCATTTAAATGCCTTTGTTCACGCTCCATTCCTCTCTATGACTCTGGCAGCCTGTGCAATATATTGCATGTGAAGTTTTAACTGATAAATGATATCTAATGTTTTATTTTTTTTACATCAGCTTCAAGCTTCTCTTGCTAAAAGGCCCTTTAAATTCATACCTTTTATGTGTGCACTCTAGTCGACCTTTGATGCCTCACCTTACTTTTGCGTTTCATGTGCCTTTTTTTAAATGTATGAAGGGGCTTTTAACTTCAGTAGGTCAAAAGGTGACAGACATCAGCCGTCAGAGAGGAAGGCTTAAGCTGACATGCTATAGGGAGCAGTTCACAGAGAGCATTGCACCCTCAACCCTTCTGCTCCAATCAGACCCTTCAGGGCTGCAACTCAGCAAGTTGCTCCTCAGCGCCTGCAGCAAATCTAGATCTAAATAATTAGATAATGGTGGTGGTTTAGAGATGCACAGAAAAACAAGGCAATGAAAGTTGTTTGACATAAAGGAAAAACAAGACAGCTGCTGAACAGAACCAGACGCCTTAGTGAGAAGATTATGAGAATGTGTCGAGCGAGGTGCTGTTGCATAGTGCTGCATGATAACTTGCTCATGTTATGGCCTTGATCATCTATTGGAACTTTTTTTGTATTTTTTGACATTAAACAGTTTCTTTTTTAGAGGTAGACGATTAATCGGTTGGTAGGTAGACGATTAATCGGTTCGACCGAATTAATCAGCCAATTTTTGGCATTTTTTAAAATAATCGGCATCTGCCAATATCCAAGTATATCAAGCCGATTATTAGGCAGGCACATCTGTGGGCAGCCTAGTGTTGTCGTGGAACACGTGTTTGACGCATGTTGTCGCTAAGGTCATTTTCCAGTTTTTGCATTTAAAAGTTTTTGTAAAATATAATTTTCCCATCTGGTGTTTTTTTTATCGTTTAACAGCAATTTATTAGTGAAATACGTTATTGTTAGAAGTTAAATTAAATAAAATATAATAAATCTTATAAAAAATTAAATCATTTAAAGTTTTTTTTTCCTTTTTTTGTGATTTAGGTTATGTCCATTTGTCTTTGTCCGTCAACAAACAAAACAAAACACAAATGCATGTTTCAGGACATTTTTTGAGAGGATAAAATGTTTTTGTTGAGAAATTTTGTCTATGTTAAGTAATTATCATTTCTTTTACATTTTATCTTTCATATAGAGGTTAAAAACCAAGCAAATATTGGCCAAATATCGGTCATAATAAATCGGCAGCATTAATCGGCCATCGGCTGACCCGAATTTCAAAAGATCGGTATTGGCGTGAAAAACCATATCGGTCAACCTCTACTTTTTTTGTTGTCTGTAAAAATCATGAACATTGTTTATAAAATAACGTATATTTTAGACATTCAAATTAATATTTTAGGTTCAATACAAGTTAAGCTTAATCTATAGCATAATGTTGATTTTGCACTTCTGTTACAGCGAGATTTTTTACAGTGTACTTACATTATTTCTTATGTAAAAACTTGTGTATTATTTAAGCTGTAAAACAGAGATTTTTTTCTTTTACACTAAAATCATGTTAACACATATTGTTTACATCTTCTGGTTACATTACTGAAAAGTTTAATGTTTACAGATTGACTCTTATTAAAAATTATAAGCTTCACATTTCAGCTTTTACATCCCATTCACTTCCTTTGTAAGTGCCTCACTACATAGTCTTGATTTTTAGGAATTAATTATTTAAAGCAACATTAATACACAAATGCTGTCGACTGAGCTTAACTTCTATTGAACCTGGAATATTCCTTTTAATAAAGCAACCAGCCTCATCTATAGGAACTGGATGTCCTGGGAGTTAACTTGTGTTTAATTTGGAATTTAATTTATTTATTTTACTTCGTCCTTGTTCACCTCTATTTCCATTCAGGAAACAAATCAATGATGGATGTGTACAGTAATGCATTAATTAAACCAGAACACACTTTAATTATTAGAGTCATAAATCTGTCTTGTTTGCTCATAGACAATAAACAAAAAGACACGCTCACACATGGGACATGAACACTCACCTGCACACCTGTTTCTTAGTAAGAAATTTAGATGACTCACAGAAATGATCACACATGCATGCACACACTCCACTTGCCTAAACTGCCTCATAGGCTTCTTCTTTTACATGCCAGGTGACACATCACACTAAGTCAGTTTTTTTTCTGGAGTAAACAATAAAAGGGTTTTATTAATTCAGGAAGGGGCGTGGGAGGGTTTTTGTTGCATGTTGGATGGTATAAGCCATCCTATAGCTCTTTGGTGCTCTTGTGCCATGGGATCCTGAGCTAAATTCTGGCTGATGACATGCAGAGAAATTTTGCAGTACGATATTGTTGAATATAAGACTGCATCTTAGTCCATATAGAGTGGGTTTGTCTTCGGCAGGATCGTTCAAGGACTTCAACAGACCTACAAAATCAAGCCAAAAAATCTGAGCCTGTGTTTAATTTTAGTTTTATCTCCCATAATCTTCAAGCCATTACGTTGCCAGGGTGATTTCCCTAGATATAATGGCACAGGCAGCAGCTTAACTGTGCACCGACCGTGCTTGTAGTCTGTATTCAAAGTGGTATAACAGTATGCGAGAGCATGAAGTTAATGCATCTTACAACGTGTTACGTCTACTGGCTGGCTGAAATATGACATTGAGCAAAGTTATAAAAGTGTAATGAATTAGTCAGAAGTGATGTCTGGGGACGATAGTTACACCATCATGGCAAGTGCAAGACTCTTCTGTCTTATTTTAATGCACCACACATAAAATATAAATCCCCTTGTTTAAGCGAAGAGAAGGATGACCCTTCTCTGTCTGAATTGCTTTCCAACAATCTGCCGACTCAGAGGGCCAGAGTTTTCCGTGCAAAACATCTTAGTGGCATTCAAGACGAGCCACATTTTGCTGGATCAGTTGGGCTGGACTGCTGAAATGAGCCCACACATTTGCCTCTCATTCTCCTTCCTTTGGAGGTGTCCCCGTCGATGTGGAGATGGCTTGGTATAAATCATTGCATGTCACCTTGCGTGCTCAGACGCAGGATGGAGTAACACGGTTAGCAGTTTGCACACTCTGGCCTGGTTTCAAAACCGATAAACGGGGTGGGATTGAGCCGTGCAAGAGCTGACCCATCCATAGTGCTGATTTGGGCCTCCTTTGCTCTCCCTGCAGAGTGGGGGTGTGGAGAAAGGGCCATGGCACAATCTCAGCTGTGATTGCTTTGATTGAGTTTCCCCAGTCCAGTCCTGTGTGTTGGTCCTTCAGGGGAACAATGAAGACTGTCAGACCTTTAATTATTGAGTAATTGTCAGTAAGGAATGGCAGTGGTTAGTGATAAAAAATTAATACCGGAATCCAACCCTGAAGTGACATAATTGGAAATAGTGGAAACGACTCCCTAGGCAGGAGGCGTTTGCGTTGCTCGAGTCTCCTGTGGCAAGATCTGGAAGCCCACTGGAACGAAAGTGTGTTCATGGGGAGGTAAAAGGCTTTGGGGATGAAGGGACTCGGGCAAGAGGTCTGTCATGTGTGAGGGGAGGGGGGAACATCTTGATTGTGTTCATGAAGTTGGACAATAGGCATGGATGGCCAGTGCCGAGTTAAGTGAATTGCCCGTAAGGGATTATTAATGAGTCTGTGTGGATTTGAAGCGAAATAGCCAGGCATGTGTTAATAAAGCAGTCTATAGATTATGTTTACATTAGCAGACTTTCATGTATTGGTTGGTTTCACGTCTTGGTTGTGTTCAGCGCTGGTGCTGTGAACACTAAGCATTTGCATTTGTTTTGGCCAGAGATAGAATACATGGAGGGATTTTAAGGTCACACATGGTTTCATGGTGTATTTTTGGGTTTTCGCTTCACAAACTAAGTTGAGTCATGGCAGATGCTGACCTCTGTGCTGCTATTTGAAGAAAGCTCGCCAGCCAAGATGCTTTCAGAACATATTCTCTGCTCAATGTGTTTGTAGTGACTGAAGCCATGCTGTGGTTTATCCATGCGTGACTAATGCTAACTGCGAGTGATGGCGCTATGTTTAGCCCATCAATGTTTGACTCAAAACATGAAGAACTGCACATCTGGAAGTGTTTGAGCCATGATCCTAATGCATATTGGCAAAAGCACTGGGTCATCTTCAAGTCATCCTAAGATTCAGCCATGTGTTCATAAGTCATTGACACGAGGAGGTCGGTAATTTGATGTCATATATAGATAATGGATTGTCACATTGATATTCCCTAACAGAGACTGTCAGGAACTGCCGATTTCATGGGTAAACAGCCAGAGCCTAACTTGTAAGGGTGGTCAGACAATGGCTCGATCATGTGGTGAGTAAAGCTGACTTGGGGTAATGGAAGTGGTCAGGCTATGGCTTAGCTCATGTGTTTGGAGAGGCAGTTTGGTAATGAGAGCATTCAGGGCTTCAGTGACTTCGCAATGCAAGCACTATGGCGGTGCCGCCGCATTGAGCCACACTATCTGGAAGGAGTTTGATTCGGGTCACCGAAGGAATAGTGAGCCAGGGCAGGAGGAGAGCTCAGAGCAGCAATATAGACTTCAACCAGGGGCTTTTTCTTGTTTTAAACCTGCATGCAAGAGTATGTGCTTTTCTGTGTAAGAATAAGCGTGTTCGATTGTGTTTTACAAAGCAGGCCAGCCAGAATACAATGTATCACCATGATGATGATGATGTCTGATTAGAAGTCCCAGATTCAGAGCCTCATCTGTGTTGCTTTTCGTAGGGCTTTATGCAGACACTGTCCCTGAGGAAGAGTTTATTTACTGTGAAGTGGCGGTCACCATGATGTGGGCTTGCGTGTCGTTTGAGGATCATCTTAATGCTGTCTTCTGTGGTGGGAAGAAGTATAAGTTGGGAATCATAAGGAAAGAAAATGAATCTGGTTCCTTAAAGATTCAATTTAGGATTCTCTTAGCATTTTCGGAAGAACACTCTTATTCAGTCAAGTGAGCGAGTCGATAAACTGATTCAAACTAATAAATAATGAGTTTGAGACAGATATTGTAGGCTGCATCTGAAAAGTTAGCTGACTTGTTGCCTCACTGCCTTTCAGGCAACGCTCACAGGGAGCTCATCGCAATAAAATACATATCTTAGCATGGGAACACTTTAGAATACGGTTCCTTCGTTAATGAATAACTACACAAGAACCAATGAGTAACACAATATTAACAATCTAGTAACTATTATTAACTAACAAGAAACTCTGATTAAAGAACTGAGTAAGTAATAGCACACAGATGAAAGTGCCGTGGTACTACATACTTTTATGGGATATTTTTGGTGAACTTTAGTATACTTTTAGAAAATTTCTTTAGAAGAATGTAGTAATATTTTGAGTCATTACTAGTTAGTTCCCATGATCTTCAATTTAAGAATACGGATCCAATAATTCGTAATTCCCATAGAATTGAGTCTCATCGCCACATCTTGAGTCTCGTTGCCTCCGCTCGCCCCACTAGTTTTTCCTCCGAAAATCCGCTTCAACGCTGACTTCATAGATGCGATGTTCAATCCGATGCACGCTGTAAGTGCTAGCTGCCTACTCTTCTCCCGAGACAAGCTGTGTCCAGGAGTTTAAACGCTAACACGGCGTCAGGCAGGGTCATGTCGTACTTCTTCATGCGGTTGTATCTCTGCTCAAAATCTATGATGTAATCCGTCATGGACACCGCTCTGTCTTTGGAAATCATGTCGAAATGAGAGTATGCTTCATATGCGCAGTCTTTTCTTCTCTCAAGAATATCGTGCTCCAGCTTAACTAGCAAGGTTTCCATACCGTCGTCTCTTGTTTAGATCGTTCGCGGGTATTTCCAAAGCGGTTCTCTGGCTCGCCCCCTCGAGAACCCAGCACCACCGCCAGTGCCTGCTTTTTCTTGTCCAAGTCCGTAACAAGTGTCCAAATACTGACTTCATTTTTCCAGCACTCGTATGGTCGGGCTTCGTCAAGCTTAGGCGGTACTCGGTACGTTGGAAACCATCCTCTGCTACCATGAAAAATAGCCAGAGACCACAATGTAGCTCTCACAGTAAAAAAACATTTATATTCCACATGCATCTCCCAATCACCCCTCTTTACAGACTCCCGTGATAACACATTCTGCAGACTCCTTGCAATAACACATTCTCATGCACTACCGTCGATAACACATTCTCGTGCACATCAAGTTAACAGTAGCAACATTTTCATCTGTGAACTATTACTTACTAGGGGTGGGGAAAAAATCGATTCTCAGATGCATCGCGATGCGGACGTGGACGATCCTGAATCGATTCACAAATATCCCAAAATCGATTTTCAAAAAAAAAAAAAAAAAATTATATATACATATTTATAAAAACGTAATATCTGACGGAACGCGAAAGACGGAAGTGCAGTGACCGGACCGTCTGACGCGTGCACATAACAGAGACGCGATGGCGCGCAAGATCCAAACACCCTCCTTGTTAGGTTAAAAGCTGACGTGTGGAAATATTTTGGCTTCTGATGTTGAAGGGGAAAGGAACTGGGCAAGAGCCACGCTAGTTGTAAGCTTTGTAGAATAAAACTAACGACGGAAACACTGACAAATATGACAAGCCATATGACACGTTTCCAGCCAGAGGAGGAAAAACACTCGGCTGTACCGGTCATTATAATATTAATTTACCACAAGTAAGTTAAAGTTATGCTCCTGAGTTCAGGCACACGTTTATTTTCCTGTTGGTTCTTTGGAATGTTAATAAAATATATTGTACGTTAATTCTTTATGGGTCATTACTTTGTACATTTAAAGGAAAGTATTTATAGTCACACACACAAAAGATTCAGATAATCGATTTGTAACATTATAAATGTCTTCACTGTAACTTTTGATCAACTTAATTTAATTTATCCTTGATGAATACAAGTATAGATTTCTTTTTCTTTCTCCCAAAAAATGTAAGAAAAATTCTTACCGACTCCAAACTTTTAAACTGTATTGTTTAATGTTACAAAAGCTTTCTATTTCAGATAAATGCTGTTCTTTTGAATTTCTGGGTGATTCTCTGAATCTGGTGCCCTTCAATCCCCACAAACTTGCTTCAAAGATTTTCAATTGAAGGAAATCACAAAATGCATTTTAATGCTGTCAATTAATAGAACCAGGTGCCTTTGCATTATAATGCAACACAATTGTTCAAAAAATGATTTAAAGATAATGGGTTGCCTAAGTAGTAGACAACAAGCATGTTTGCATGTCTTCACCATTCATCATTACATTTTCATTGAATATCAAACAAAATAAAAAGTGCAATTAATACCAAAATGATGCTGGTGCTAATATAATCATATGTTGGTCTAGTGTATTTTTGTTTACTGTTGTAAAATGGAAAATCAATAATCGCTAATCTTAGAATCGTTAATAATCGAAAATCGACTGTAATTCGAATCGGGACTTCAATAATCGTAATCGAATCGGTAAATCAGACAGATTAACCACCCCTATTACTTACTAATTCGTTAATCAGAGGTTTTAAATTGTTAATAAACTTTTCAGTAGTTCTCTGGGAAGCATTCAAAAATAGTAGTTATGGATTAGTTAATAGTGAACTACCACTTTCATCTGTGCGCTATTACTTACTAGTTCATTAATCAAGTTTCTTGTTAGTTAATAATAGTTACTAGATTGTTAATATTGTGGTACTTATTGGTTCTTGTGTAGTTATTAATGAAGGAACCATATTCTAAAGTGTTACCCTTAGTATTACTGTTTGTAATTCAAATTTAGTTCAAAATCAGAACTTGTTGACTTTACTGCATTCCTGGTTTTATTGTTCAGGTTCATGTAAATCCTTTTTTAATTTAAAAATGTTTAATCAAAATGTAGTGAAAAAGTTCCTCTGACATAGTATTTATTCTGACATATTATAGTATTTATTAATATGCTTAATATGCTTTGGTCATAACTCATATTTTATTTTTATTACAGTATTTCTGTTTTTATTTTTAATAATTTTAGTGCTTCAAATTTATTTTATTTCATTTAGTGTGAATGGCAACATTTGTCATTTTCATTTGCATTTTTTAGTTAAATTTCATCTAATATTTAAGTTTTATTTTAGCTTTATTTCAATTAACGTCAATTCCCAATGGATAAATAATTGTACAGTGGGTTGCAAAAGGACTTTCTGGAGGGAACTTTTCTGTCTTTTACACCTTTAAAAAATGTACACCTTTGCTTATTTACATTTATTGTGATTTAAGAGTGAGTAAGGTGTTTATGAAAGTGATGAAAAATGTAAGTGAGGGTAAGGATTGTCTTCAGGTGAGAGTGCTGTCATAAGAAAGGAGAGAGTGGCAAAAGAGGAAATATGGAGAAGGTTAGAGCAAGGTAGCTTAGAGCAGAAGTGTCCCGATCTGTGACGTGACGTCAGCCCTGTTACTGTGATAAATCAGAGCCTTGGCTCCATGTTTAGAGTGATTATGCAGAGTGCCATCATGCGAATGTGCTGGCCTTTATTTTTTCACCCACACATATGCTTCTCTTTCTCGCTCCCTCGGTTTTCTACAGTGATCCAGAGCAGGCCTATACAAGTAAGGACTGGCCCAATGGCCCCTGGGCCCATGTGAGAGAGTTTTGAGCCAGTTGACAGAACTGTCAGTTTCCCTATCAGGCCAGAGCCTCACTGTCACTGCACATTGTGTTTGTTGAGCTTGTACATGATCATGTGTTTGTATGCCTAAACATTTAGACTTCTGTTGTGATGTTTTAAACATTATTGGTGTGAATTCTGTTGATCTAAATGTTATCCAGCAAGTGAATAACAGCATCATTTGAAATGTGTAGAAATGTTTTTTTATATAATTTTTTATTTATATTTAAATTAGGTGACGATCATATGTTCATTTTTTATGTTATCGGCCTGATAATAAAATTTGGCCGATATATTAAAGCAGATAAATAATGGACCATTTCCTTCAGCAGAGACACTTCAGATGTGCATTGTTCGTGATGATGGTTTTGAATTGCTTGATATATTAATGAATCACTTTTAAAAAAGGTAAAACTACAATTAAGTGCAAACTACAATTAATATGCAGCACAAGTCTGTCATATAGGCTACATAAAATTATAATGAGAACATTATATTTGTGTGCTTGGGACATGGCTTTTAATAGTGAGACTTTTGTTTTTGTTATCAGACTCTCAAAAATCATTTCAAAATTTGGATTTAGTTTTATCAGCTAATATACCGGCTATCAGCTTTCAAATAATAAAGAATTATTGGTATCGGCCAAAACATTCATATCTGGATGGTATTCGAAGTAATACATCTTGGAATAATAAACAAATGTATATATTTATTTGAAAATATATTCAGCTTTTTTTCAATAGTTTTTTATATAGATTAGCATTTTGATGTCATGATTGAAGTTTTTTTTTGTTACAAAAAAGCTCCAAAAATATTTCATGAAAAATATAAATATATTCAGTTGCATGGTAAAATATGTGTCTAAAAAAAGCTAATTATTTATTTGTGGTAGTACTGGTATAACTGATGGCAGGGCAAGTAAAAATCTAAACCGCTCGTGTTCGGCCAACCTGGGCCAGCACAAAAAAAGGCTTATTATCGAGACTTGCTGTGGGTGTTGAAAGTCTACAGAGAGTTGACTCAGTCATGTGGATGTATTTATTTAATTAATTTAGTTGCCCGTCTCGTTAATTATTTGGTCAACCTTGTCATCTCTCCCTGTGTAGATACAGCCCTATGTAGCAGCAGTGGCAGCACGGAGAGAGACAGGGAATCCCAGGTGGGGTTCTGAATCCCCAGAGCAGAGTGATGGAGCCGTCCCAGCCACATAGCCTCGGAGTTGGGCTATGGTCGTCAGGAGCTCATGTGATGGTGACACACAAGATGGTGAGTGAGCCTGTTACTATAGCAACCCCAGGCTCTCAGAGCGCGCTTCCATTTCACCTAGTGTGGGAGAGAATGATGGAGGGAGGACATTGAAGAGTAGGCTACCAGGAGCTTTAGGGAGTTTCAGGAGGGTCTGGAGAGCAGACAAGGATAGAGCAATGCAATGATGTTACTAGGATGACATCCTGGGGTGTGCATTTGGAGGTGTGGTGTGGGCAACTAAAGTTAATATGAAAGGAAATACAATTCGGTTTAAGGAAGTTTTAAATTTTTTCAGGAATAATGATTTTACCATTGCCAAATGTGTGAAACACTACTGTTACAATCCAACTGACTATCTCAAATACACATGAGAGACACTTTGTTGTTTAAAAAGAGGGCTGGATTTGATGGTCTACAGGTAGCAGGGCTTCAGCAATAAGGTAGGCTTAATGACCCAGGACCAGTGTGAGAGTTTTGGACCTTTTGGGCCAGTGCCGCTTTGCCACTGAAAATGTATTCTTACTAGGGCTGTAATCAACCAAAGAAATCCTTAGTCGACCAAGGTCTTGTCCTGCGCGACGATTAGTCGACTAAAAAAAAAAAACAAAAAAAAACGGATGTTTTGATTGAACATTTTTTAAACAATTGTCATAGAGCATTTATAAAACAACAACGAAAAAACATCGAAAATAAATAAAACTATAATAATTATACAATTCTTTGAAAATTAAGTGATTTTTTTAACTGCAAGTGAGGAGCTCTGTCCTTGGTCTATAGTGACGGTCACAATCGCGCACCTGATCACACCACACGCTACAAAATAATATAACTGCTATATAGCTGCCACATAATGAAAAATCTAAAAAAGCTCTCGTTTATACAGGCTGTATTCTTCTTTACTTACAAAGCTATGGGTTAACTTTTGTCCAGCCGATCTGTTAGGCGTTTTAAAACAACAGACAAAATAGCCTAAAAAACAATCTGAAATCTAGGCTCTGTTGTAAGATAGCATATACGTTTAATTTCGTTTTGTTACATTATTTAGGCTACTTTCAAATGAGTCAAGTGTACAAATAAAAACCTATTAAGAAAACAATCGATTGAGTCAGTATGATAAAGCCGTTAAAAGAGCTGCTCACGTCTTTTGCGCGCTCAAGTTCGATTTCAAATAGGCACGCGATGTGCGCGCTCATAATGGAGCAACGCGGTCGCCACCGTCGCCTACCTCCACAAAAATGTAGCCAGACAAAGATTTAGATTTCTTGGACATTCTGTCGACTAAAGTAGCGTGAACTGAATGAATACAGCAAAACTACCTACCGGTACATCCCTTACTGAGCGCGAGCAGCAGCGCAGCCAGTAGGTGCGGTTCCCGAGTGTGTTATGTGTGTGCGCTAAACTGTGGCGCAGTTACAAGAAATAGCCTAAATTAAAGCATTTAAAGATGGGGATAAAACATAGGCTAATTATATTTAGAATACAGTAATAAATAACTGCTTTATAAAGGAATAAATATCAAGGAGTAAATCATTGAAAATGTATTTCTATTGGCAAAAAAAAAAAAAAAATAATGCGACTGGTTCGACCAATAAGAATTTCAGTCGACCAAGTACGGTATTTGACTGATTAGTCGACTAAACGACTAAAGTGGACAGCCCTAATTCTTACATTCATTGTTGTTGTAGTACATTGACTTTTACACCTTGCGAGCTTAAACATGTGGTCTCCTACAATATTTTTGCAAATTGTGCTGCTTTGTCACCCAGATAATGTCATCTAACTGGCTAACATATGATAGTTTTAAAAGCTTCAGTATGAATTGCAAATGACACTGTTTTCTAGCAAAAGCAGTTAATTTTAATATTTAAAAATGTTATCAATTTACTGATTTATTTGAACAATTTAAATAATTTTAATGTTAACAAAAAATGATTTGTATTTGTAAATTAAATGTAGTTTTTGTAAACTTAACATTTAATGAAAAATAGACATTTTTCTAGCAAATGCAAAAAAAAGAAAAGAAACGCTTTACTAAATTAATAATTAATGATTCTTTGGTTGAGGGGGCAGTGAAAAGGTTGTCAATGCAAGTGAAAATCGAATAACTGTCTCCTCGAACTTGACAATGGTTGAGCCCTGTTTAAAGGTACAGTATGTAATAAAATATCCCAAAATCACTTGCACAGTGTAATATATTTCCTGCAGTTGTGTACATAAAATATCCCAAAAGTAGATTTTTTTCCCCAAAAAAATCGATCCCAAAAGTCGACTGCCTAAGATTTTTTTATTTCAGAGAAATATTTTAATTTTAAAAACTGACCTGTGTGAGTAATCCAGCACTTGCGGGTAGTTCGGTAGAATTAAATGCCCTTTTTCCTTTATATCGCGGGACTCGCGTGTGCTATGTCTCTTTTAGCAATCGCGACCTGCTTCATACCACTGTAATGTTAAAAACATGAATGTTTGCACTCATCCATAAACATTATTAGATCCTTCAGCTTGACCGCAAGTCCCATCATTCAGCTCATCACTGCGTCATAAACCTACCCCTTTGTTTTTGTTGGAAACTGCGCCCTCTTGTGGTGAAAAAACCTACATATTGTGCCTTTTAAGGTTTTTACTTTGAATATGTGTTTAAATACTTTTTTTTCTGTAATAATT
The DNA here is from genome assembly GCA_030378365.1 of Hybognathus amarus. Taxonomy (NCBI): domain Eukaryota; kingdom Metazoa; phylum Chordata; class Actinopteri; order Cypriniformes; family Leuciscidae; genus Hybognathus; species Hybognathus amarus. Next base: position 225,968 of record JAQIUQ010005369.1, read on the forward strand.
TGCCTACAAATCTTTGTTAACTTTATACTTGTCAATAATGTTTAGTTTAATCTAAAGGCTCTTTCTGAGCTGATTATGCAGCGCTCATTGTTGACACTTGCATGGCCAATAATCAATTGGGAAAATTGTACAAGCTCAAGCTAAAACTGTAATTTAATTGATTTTCTATCGAGTGGTAAATCAGCCCGTCATAGCCACGCCCCTTAAGTCATGGCCAAGCAGGGATGGCAAGAGAGAGTTGAATGAGAAAAGAAAAGAAAAGGGGCAGAGATAAATATGTCCTCCTACAGAACGGTGCAACAAGCCGACAGGCGCGCATGAGGGAGGAGACCTCCAAAGAAACACTGCAGCATTGGCTGTCAGAAAAACGCAGCATTTCTTCTGCTCTACTCTGTTCATGTCCATCTCTCCACACCTCCCTCCCCGCTGCTTTTCGCTTCGATTCTGATGCCACTGCACTGAGAAAGACATGGTGTCTGTCTCCACGGTGACAGGTATCCATGGAGACATCCATCAGTCAGTATGTGTCAGCATTTCCATGGGGATGCGGATCTGGGGGTGTTTGTCAGCGAGTTTTGCACCGCACTCTTATCATGTTTGTCATAGATGGTGTTTATCTGTGTATGTATTAGTCATGGTGTCACTCAGGGTGTGGGGTGCAGCCTTTAGACCAAGCGTTTGGTGTGTGTGTGTCTGCATGTGTTTGTGTGTGTATTACACTTGTATACTTCACTCTCAATATCCTTTTGGTATCCCAAATATCCCTTCAGTCTAAAATTCTGACATCATTTATTCAAACATTGTAAAGAACAATGTTTCAAATATTTTTTTTTAGATAAAATGAAAGTCAGGTAGTTTCAAGACAATATTGGGTTAAAAAAAAACGCTGAGACATTCTTCAAACATGATGGTGAGTAAATAAATGATGAACGAGTTATAATTTTTGGGTAAACTATCCTGTTAAAGGTACATTATGCAGGATTTTTCACCACCAGGGTCGCTAACAAAGGCGTATATGGATTAAGCTGAATTATGGATCTTGCTGTCAAGCTGATGGATCTTTTTTGGATGAGTGAATACATTGATGTTTTTAACCTGACTGGTTTGAAGCAGGGCGCGATTGCTAGATGTATACCAGCGCCACACGCAACGTCGAAGTCCGCAGATATAAAGGAATAAGGACATTTCATTCTGACCGAACTACACGCAAGTGCTGAATTAATACTCACACAGGTCAGTTTATTAGAGGAGTTAAACTTGAGGTAACACTTGCTTCTTGTTTCACTTGCTCTAACAGTTACACTATCACACTAAACAGCATTTGAGTGTGTTGAATGTTGTGTGTTGGCTGAATGAGATTAAGTACGTTAAGCTAGATCAACATTAGAATAACATACAGATCATATTCTAACATTTCATCATGTTGTACATTTGCTCACCTGTCTAATAAAGTAGCATGCAACACTCGCGTCTCTATCAAGTCAAAGTTAGCCGCTGATGTGGAGCTCTCGGCATCTTTGTTTTAGTCCTCTTTTTGTCTCAAAGTCTGCTTGCCATGTTTTATAATGTTTGAACAAAACAACAACAGCATTTTGTTCAAACATTATGGAATAACCCAGTTGTCAACGTCTGTCGCCATGGTTACTATTGCAGTATGAGGTTAAACCTGGCGGAAACCGGGGTTAACACGGATATGACGCCATTGACTGGCGATTCCTGACCCCTGCTGAAGCCCCGTTTACACCGCCAGTGATTTTGTCGCTGTGTGTCGCTTGTGGGCGTTCGTAGTGCTGTCGCTCTGCTGTTATTGGTAGACTGCACGTCTGGCCATATCTATACAAAAGATCATCACAAGTGAAATATATATATATATATATAACTATATGATTTTAATTTGACTGGGAATAAATGACTTTTAAAGGCTAAAAAGAAATCGTATGCTGTTGGGAGAGTGTTTTTATATTACCACAGCAGTGTTCAGTGGATTAAATAATTTACTAGATCAACGATCAATCAGATGAACAAATTAAACTCACTCATACTGTCACAAATTATAAAAACGTCATTTGAATTTGACAAATAATCAATTTTCTTGTGCCTAATAGTCAACGCAATGCAGGGGAAATTGTAAAATGAACTGCAGCAGTGCTAAATAAAATTAAAACACTCAAACTATAACGTTAAATTTGTGAATTAAACTCACTGAGACTGTCGACAGTTTCTTTTCCATGCATCATTTTGCATTTATCCATGTATGTGGTTACAGTCAAATCATATAAAACAGTGATATCGTCCTCAAACTCTTTCTTGCCTGCATGGTGACGTGAGCTCCACTGAAAGATAGTCTTTTTTCCTATTGGTTGTCGCTCGCGAAAATCTCATTTGCATAAAGTTGAAAATTCTCAACTTTTGTCGCTTGTCTCTTGTCGCTTGACACGCCCACATTCTGTCGCCAACGGTCACTGGATGTCACCCGCGCTCCATTGAAATGAATGGGATCTTGCCGCTTTGTCGCTGCGTGTCACTGGCGGTGTGAACGGGGCTTAAGACGTCCCGTTTCCTTGGCTAAAATCGCAATTTCTTATGATTTACAAATAGTTGGAAACATTTTAGATATTGTACGTTTTATTTGCACATATAAGCATCCTTGCTTCACCCTACTCCTTTTGAGCTTCTATTATTGTGTAATATTAAGACTCCCATAACAAACATGATTGTGAATAGCTCAAATAAATAAATAAGTAATCAACTAAACAAAACATAACATTGGCCTAGTGGTTTTTGGATATTTTACTGCAAAAATCCTACATATTGTACCTATAAATCCCAATGACTGCTCATGCAAATGCACTCCTGTCACCAACATGTTTATACATAAAATTGCATACACACGCACGCACACACACACACACACACACAAGTGTGATTGATTTCACAAGAGGACACATCCACACCCCACTGACCAAGACATACAGAGCCTGCATGGTTCTAGCCTGCAGTGCTACATGAAATTACAGGAGTGAGAGGAATAAGAAAGAGAGAGAGAGGTGGTCAAAAGTGCTGAAGTAAGTTTTCACAGAAGGCCCTGGAAACACGTATCACTGAGATGAGCTGGCACGGCTGCACTGCCACTGCCACTGCAACAGTGTGATAGTTTACATGCTTCTGTAAATGGCTGAGAGACACTCTGATTAATGGCTGCTGCTCTGCTCCCCTCCCAGCCAAACAGGAATCAAGCGTATCAACACTTTTAGCACTGCAAAGTGCCAATTAATTGTTTGCCAGAAGCACGTGTATATGTCTCACAACCTAGGGCTGTTTAGCTTCACAAAAGCTCTTTTATTACAAAGATAGTCAAGCGGGGAAAAACTTTGGCTGCATTGCCCCAGCAACAGCATAGAGTAAACTAGAAATGGAAAGTCTTACCTGCAAGCTTAAAAAGCCTTGAAGGTTGTTTAGTCCTTTAGTTCTTGGAACGTCAGCACTATTTCCAGATAACTCAAGTGCATTAGATACAAAATTAGTTGTTCCAATTTAGCAGACTGTAAGTATAACAATTTAGTAACCGACAATACAATTGTAGGGTATTTATATTATAACGTATTTGTAGTATGGGGTGTTTTTGCTAACATTTTAATTTATTTTAAAAAGAGAGGCAGGACCCCAGCCCTCTAGTTGCATCCTAACGAGGAAAAATGCAGAGTAAATCAAGGAGTGTTTCTATGTATGTGTGAGAGAGTAGGAGAGAGTGCAGTGTACATGCGCTTATGATCTTATAGAGTGTCTGTGTGTACTTAACATCTGATTGGATGCATTGGATGGAGGATCACAGAATACTTATGACTTGCTTTCTCATGCACACTCGAGGTTACAAAGTGCGCGCAAGTGTGAGTTGTTTACACGTCTGCATATGTGCCTACTGTCATGCAGTCCCGCACGTCATCTTTCATCCTGATTCGTAACATCACTGTACAAAGCCCCGCCGAGGCTTAGCGCTAAAACTTTATGACACATGCGAGAAGAGGATCCCTCCTCTACCATCAGCAGCCCCATCATTCCCAATCACATCCCATCAGATCTCATCCAGCCCTGCAGTCTTTCACGTACCACTCGAATACGGCCACGCACAGATCATGTCATTGGCAGACGCGGCGTAACTCCAGCGTGTAAAAATAAAGTGTGAAAGCAAAATGGAGGTCGGGATAAATTTGCTGTCAGATACGTGATGTGACCTGTATTGAGATGGGCGGGAGTCTCGCCGGCTTCTGTAAGGCCCTGCTCGCCCCCTCGGCTCGCTGTAGCCATGGGTAGAGTATCGACTGCAACCATCGATTTACCTGTACAAACATTCAGCCTCAAACCCCTCATAGGATATTTCAATAACCTGGGGGGCTTTTCTCCCCTAGCCTGCACATAAATCAGCCACTACACAGCCAACACAAAGCAGGAGATTTATCATACTATTAGTCATGTCTCTGACATTGCACGAGCTTTGTGCAAACATGGACAAGTGCTTGTGTGGAGGAGTGTGTGTGTGGGATGTGGGCACGTGACGTCAACACCTCATTCATTGGTTCAAGTCTTGCACTTGGCTTAAATGGCTGCACTGTTTGCAGATGGCTATAAATCTTTCTAAAAATTGAGATTACATTTATTTTTGGAGTCATAGAACCCAATTATGGACTATATAATGATTTTTTTCTTATGCATTTTCATGTTTCTTGAAACGTTGCAATGGATAATTTATTGCATTTATTTATCTTTTAGACATTTTTATTACATTTATATGGAAGCGTGTTGTCAAGTTTGTATTCAATAGATTTGGTAAAGTTGAGAAGTTTAAGCCTGCTACATAGTGTTAAATATATTTTGGTGGTGGACTTCATTTTTCAACTTAATTCAGAAAAGTGAGTTCCCTTCTTCATATAAACAGACAGCTTGATAAAAAGAGAGCCTTTTGATTCGATATGTGATATCCAGACATATTTAAGTGGGTGAGTGTCATAACGCTGCACAGCGAGCACATTTATTTATGTAAAAGTCTTGGCTCAGTGCATCTCTGAGGCTTTTTTACTTGGATTCAGCATGGCAGTTTGAAAACGGAGGACCAGAACAATAATGGGAGACAAGATGGATGAAAATGAAGCTGAGCACACAATCCTTACACCAAAGATCAGACGACTAAGGCATGCAGATAGTCTGAAGATCCTCTTTGAGGTTACCGAATTGATAAATAATGGACAGAAAAGTTAAAACGAGTTGTAACACAGACCTTATTGTTGTTGAGTACCGAGAGATGCTTTTTGCTGCCCATAGTGAAGCAACAGAATAAAAAAAACTATGTCAGCCTCACTCCCATGTGACTGCCTAAAAATAAAATATTGCTACACGTCACATTACATTAGCACAACAGAGCTTAATTCTTCCTAGAAATAGATACATTATAAACACTGGGTGAAATATTTATTTAGTAATACTGTGCTTGATGTAAACTTGTAAAACTGTTTATTTATTCATATTTTTAGACAGATACCCCCCACCTCCCCAATGTGTTTTGATGCATGGTTTGCAACATTTGTTGTCTGGATAAACAGCCATGCAATGCATTAAGGATTCATGGGACATTTTAGATACAGAAAAATTCTAATAGCGTAAAACATGGAATCAATAACAAAATAAAAACCTTAGATTAACAAATATACGCACCTGCTACAATTTGCAGGTTCCTTGCTGTCATCTTGTGAACTCTCTGTCTCTTGGTGAAGGACATCTGGCACATTTACTCCAAGAGGAGATCTGAAAAAAAAAAAAGTCCTGTGGGTGTTTTGTGCTCTGTAATTTCTGGTCAGAAAATTGACCTGTGGATTAGTATCGAGGATGTGCGAGTGCCACTAGAAACTCCACTCGCACCAAAGAGTCCATGTTCTCAAGTCCTTGCTTTTTTCATTTCTATATTATTAGACATTCTTGCAGACTCAGTTTACATATCTCAATTTGATAATTAATTAAAGATTTATGTGCATGCTTCGACATTAATATAATCAGTGTTATTATTATTATTATTATTTAAAATGTTAATTCTAATTTTGTACGCTGTCTAAGCGCTTTGGCAGTGCTCTGAGATCCCTATTCAGTGTCTTTATTAAAGCGTTAAATTAGTTTTATAAGTCATGTCAGGGTCATCTTGTCTTCATAATTACAATTACATACTAAAACCATCTGATAGCCTTTAACTAACTTCTATTTTGGAATAAACGCTCCATCTTAGCCTGCGAAGACAGAAAGTGCCTGCTGTTCAAATAAATGCAGCCTTATGCTGAGGAGAGGTTTAAGTTTGTATGGTTTTTCTTTTGCATCCGAGTCTTTCCCCAATGGTGACGACTGCTGTAGAGTTTGTGTGGAGTTTATGTTAGCTCGCTCACTGTCTGTACTGATGATAAGGTACTTAGCCGACTGCTGAGCCTAGTTAACGCACTGTGTGGCTCTGTGTGAGGAACGTATGGCCCAGTTATTGGATTTAGTTACATTTCATTAACATCATCTCAACGCTGAGGATCAGGAGTGTTATGTGTTACTTGCACCATTGATCTCGCCGTTTCACACCAAGATAACTTGATCGTCAGATATTTTTAGATATATTGCTCACTGAATGCCAGAGGCTATTTTATATAGTTTCCTGTTTTCAGTGATGCACACATATTTTATTGATGTCTTGTTTTGGAAAAACTCCACTTTTCTTAACTGTAGTACTCTTGTCTCGGCTGAAATAGTGCAGCCACCCAGTGTGTTAGCCGGTAACCGCCACAAAAATTAATTGACACAATTTTATTATAGGAGAAACAATAACAGCTCAACATACACACTGTTGTAGTGCCAGTGCATCTGTCAATGGCAATCTGCCCGACCAGTAATTACCATTTTTCATCATAGGTCCACATGTTTTGTTGTATAACAGCAGATGAATAGGTTATCTCTGGGGTTTTGCTTACACGGCAGAATCCTTTATTTCAGCGGCCCCTTGTCTGCGGTGTGCCACCTCAAACATCTCCCTCTAAAAGGAATAAACACAGTTGCTGGACTGAACTCTGAAGTAAAAATAAAATAGGCTTTTTTTCTTTCTCCGCATCAGCTGGCAGACATGTGGGGTAGAGTATGTTCACGTTTCCACTGCTTTCCTTCAAATCTCTCGCCGCAGTATGTTTGTTCGTGATGGGATCTTAAATGCAATGCTGAGGCATCACCTTTCTATTCCAGCTGATATCCTAGAAGCTGAAACAAGGAGGCCATCTCGCTGGCCCCAGAATCCATACTATACTAGTGTCTAATCCTAAAATTGGACTTTAACCTCAGGAGGAAGCAGTGCACTGCAACTGCTCTTTGTGGCTGTATACAGTATGTGCTAAATGTAAGATATGTGCATTGAGGTTGAGTATTATCATTCAGAGGTCTTTTTTTATTATTTCACGCCTTAAAGCAGTGGTTCTCAACTCGAATATCTCAACCGAGTGGTTCTCAACCCTTATATAACAGAACTTTAAACTAAGTAAATTACTTTTCTGTAGCTCAAACAGTGGAGCATTGGTGTCTTGCAATGCCAAGTTCATGGGTTTGATTTCTAGGGAAAGCAAGAACTGATAAGAATGTAAATGTGTATCTTGAAATACAATGTAAGTTGCTTTAAAGCGCCAATACAAGAGCTTGCCAAATGTGTAAATGAACTTGAAGCTTCTAGCATCAAAAAAGGAATTGTGGTTTACATATACTTTCCCAATTTCTGTTAATAATATATCATAGTCAATATATTAACTTGTATATTATTTGGAGAAACTGGAAGTGAAAGAAACAGTATGTTCTTCAATAAAAACAATAGATATAGAGGGGCTCCATTTATCAAAACTCTACACACAAAACCGCAAAATGCACCCACAACATGCAACACATATCTTACAAAATCAAACATTTCTTTCTAAAACTATTTTAACTCTTCTAATGAAAATCGTGCATACAGTTTTTATAAATACTTACACACTAAAAGTGGTACTTAAGGCCCACTAAGCAAAAGTCTGCTAAACATATCCGGTTACTATCGTAACCTCAAGTTCCATGAGAGACCGGCGGGAATCGAGACATTACATCAGCATGACGTATATGGGAACTCCTCCCTCTCACTTTTGCTGAAATCTTATGGGCTAAACAACAGCTGGGGACGGCTGGCCAATTGACTGTAAGCCTGCGAATACTGACAGGTTCGCAGGCAGCACAAAGTGCATGGGCGCGACAATTATGTCAGAATCACGACTGAACACTAGCACAGCTGACCGAATAGTGACCACGGCGGTAACGTAATGTCTCGTTCCCGCCTCTCAGAGACCCGAGGTTACAATAGTAACTAGAGATGTTCCCTTTCGAGGCGGTAACTTCAACATTACGTCAGTGTAATGGGTAGAGAAAATGCCATCACATGAGTTTAATAAAAAAAAACGTTACGTCCTATTCTTTTACTTTTATTAGCACTGCTTCACCGTAGTGGGTTGCCGTGGAGAACTGTAGTTCAAGCACCCAGAAACATCCAGTGCCTGAGAAAGACATAAATTCTGTATCTCCACTTCTTTCCAACCCACGGGTATATTTTTTAACCTTTCCAATCTCTGTTAAAAAGTATTGCAAGAGTATATCCCCAGTACGGTTGTCTGAGATGATGTATGTTGTTATGTTCCATGTAGAAAAGGTATGATGGAGTGTTTATACGGTATATATTTGCAAGCAGCTTTAGCTTGCGAGTGAAGGTTTCGTTATCTCTTCCGTCTTTTTGTACGGACTGTAAACAGTTGTGTCAAGTGAACATCTGTATGTTTAAAGTGTAATGTCTATTAAGTCTCTCTGTAATTCCTATCATTTTGATTGTATTGCCGGTGCTCTGTTCAGTATACATTTTTGCTTACCAGAGCCTGTGAATGTTCTATGGAGGCTACGTCGCCGATAGTGCGGTTGCCTGCAGAAACACACGCAAACGGCAGACTCGAGGTTTTGTGTTGGCTATTGATTATCACACAGTCACATGAACAGTTTAAGTAAGCAATAAGATACGAGAGGCTGTGCTGTATCGTGAATAAGTAACAGCTCAAGGGCGTTGCCTGCAACCCCTTCAGCCGTTACTTATTCACGATACAGCACTTGCCTCGAGTATCTTATTGCTTTTATAAAACGGTTGCCACACAATATTTAAGTAAAAAACAATGTTAGTGCAACTTTCTTGAAGTAAAGTCACTAAAAGCCTACCTTCCGCTGGAAAAAATAGTCCCCGAGTGTGAACAGCAACAACGTTCCAATGTGTAAAATGTATGAAAGCTCAAATAAAAACAACATAGAACCGCAGTGTTGCGCAGCGATCAATAGAACCGTTGGGTGAAGCGGTCGTAGCCGTGTTTTATCATGAATAAAGCACAGCTCTTGACCAATCAGAATCAAGGATTAGAACTAACCGTTTTATAAATATTAATATAGTATTCTTGATATTTGATCTATGAAAAGGTTGTTTGTATTGCAATGTATAGTATAATACAGTAAGACTGGTATCTCTTTCACAATATGTTATTAATGGGTTTTTGTATTTTATCTGATATATTCCAATGCTTTACATATTGGTTTGTTTATTGTATTCAGTATAGTTATAGGCCATTTCTATAGTCCATGTAATGGAAAAAAGTTACGGTTTATGATCTCATGGTAATATTGAGATATTGGAGTGCTTAGGAAATGTAGCCTAGAAATCTAGACGCACCCTAGCGGCAGCAAAAATTATTTTGCCGCAAAGTGTGGTCTAGCAACTCTCCATAGACGGTTTAGCTGGAAAGGCCCAACTCTGGCCGGGCCAATCACATCGTGTATAGAGTTGGCGGGCGGGCTTAACATAATGACGACAGAGTTGCGACGGTCAGAGCCAGCTCGGACATATTCGGTTTTAAGTCGTTCATCCTCGGATGCGGCCGGCGCCGCGAGCGCTGTTACAAAAAAGCTGTGGCGAAACTATCAACTTGTCATTTTGTCGTCGAGGATAAAGGTTTTACTCCATGTCAGCGCGCGCGCTTTAGTCGGTAAGGTGCACGGACCTCTCCCGAATTATCTCCACCACTCCGAAGCGCCACTACTCCGCCTCCGTTTCCCTCGGAAGTTGATATTAGTATTTAAACATTTTCTATGATATTATTTTTTAATGACACACTGTCTATTTCTCTCTCACACACATACTGTCTCTTCTCTCTCACACATGTAGTCTAGTTATACACTTTAGGCTTTTAATGATTAGTGTTTTATTTTTAAATTTTGTGGGTCGGTAAAAAACAAAAACAAAAATCCCTTATGTTGGGGATGGATTCTGGTAAATCTCCCTTATTTTCAATATACAATGTTGACAGCTGGACTGGATGCGGTAAAAGTTTAATATATCAACTTGCTCCGCTGAGTACGTCACCTTCTTCATTGCTCTGATTGGCTTTAGCGCTATCCAATTGCGTGCAGAGAGAATTTGAAAGACAACCATTTATCCCACCCCTCGAATTGAGCCCTGTCAATGAAGAGTTTCCAGACCTAACATCTAGATGTAGGTCTGGCATGCCAGTCTATAGGAAATGAACATCCAGTGCTTGAAAAAGACATAAATTCTGCATTTCCACTTCTTTCCAACCCACAATGCTATCCAGCCTGTGGCTTTATACCTGCCCAAATTCCCCTAGGTTTGTGGCCGGTAACATCAGCATGACGTATACGTATACAGTCCCCCACTCAACTCAGCCCAGCTTACTGACCTTTAAATCCCTTCTGCTGCTGAGGTTGCTCCTTCGTCATAGTTCACATGTGACCTAACCACAATCTCTCCGCAACCCAACCATACGCGGTCAACCCTGTTTGACTAAGGCTGTCGAGCCCCACTGTCATTGTTAAAGTAGGTTCAGCTATGCAAACTATACAAATAAAGCAACAGACTCTTTGAGTTTGGACTTTGATCTTCAGACTCTTGAAGATCTTGCTCAGTGCAGAGCCGTTTTTGGTGGGCTGCTCAGCCGAAATTAGGTGCAAGAAGAGAGAGACCTCAGTGATTTCTGGGACGAAGAGCAATATTTGTGCCTCATAGCCTTTGTGCTTCTGTGCCTCAGACAAAGGACTCCATGGCATCACCAAAGAGGCCAGAGGGAGTGATTGAAGCCTTTCTTTTCCAGACAGATAAGCCGTAAAACTTGCATGGCTTGGACTGCAAGCTGAGATCCGCACCTAGAGGCGAACGGACGGGCACAGATGCATGGCGACGGCCTCCTCGATGGGGACATGCGCACAGAGCCCTGGGCTTCCGCCTCGTCCCTTTAGACGCAAGTCGCACATGGCGTGACTTTACCACGTAGACGTCTTGTAGACGTTGTGGAAGAACAGAGTCCTCCTCCTTAAAGGAGCCTTATTGATATACCAGACCTAGTTAATTTTAGGTCCATTCACTCACATTGTAATTCTGTGAGAATAGTCTATACCACAGCTATACTACATATAGCAAAAGCGACGCAGAACAACGTTGGAGTCACTTTCAGGATGATTTTTCCCTGCTGATTGACTAACCATTGACAGCCAATCAGAATCCAACAGCATTTAATGAGCTTGTGCATTGAAAGTGGAAGATGACATTGTCCAAGGCATTGTTATTCGTTTGTGTGGTGTGCCAATATACTTACCGTAATAGTTATGTTTTTTGTGTGAGCGTGCCTTAGCGGGTTAACCATCATTGCACAGAAAGTGTGACCACCACCAACATCAGCCATTTCGTTGTTTTCCACCATTGAGAGCTCCCTTCCCCTTATCTCATTGGATAATAAAACCGTTATCGTAATAGTTGTTGGACATCCAGGTATGTTCTGTACCTGTACCTATAATTTGTAGTGTTTAATGCGCGCGTGTGTATGTGTTTGTCTGTCTGTCTATCCAAGAGAGTGATATCCCTGTAGGAGAAAATTTTGTGTTGAGAGAAGGTTTGATGAAACGTTACCATGGTAAATCTGTGCTAAGATTTGAAAGATAAAATGAGGCTGAGACCCTCCAGCACCCGGATGCAGAACGTAGGCTAAAGGGTTAATATGTTTTAGTGCAGCAGGTTAACTTTTCATCAGGCTTAGAGGCCAGTCGGTTATTTACACACCTACTGGACACAGACAGACAGACTGAGCACTGAGACGGGAGTGTGTGTGTGTGTGTGTGTGTGTGTGAGAGTGAGAGAGGGTGTGTTCATAGAATTGAAGAGAGGATAAAGGCAATCAGTGGTTTAACATGTTAATGGACATACACTAAGCATTTGATAAGGGGTCAAGATGGGTTGAGAATTCGAGTGTGTGTGAGGCAGTGACCATAACAGCGTACACACTGCAAACACATTTCATGTGCCAACCATTCAAACCACATTTCCCAACAGGCTCACAGCTGACTCAATTTCCTGTCATCACTGTCATTTTGGACTCCATTTCCCATCAATATCACAGCAGATGCTTTTTCCTATTACAGCCATTTAATTGGCAGTTGGCACTTGGAGCTAACTGTGGGTATTGTCAATCATGCATGTAGATGACACAACACATATAGATAAAATAGGGTGACTAATTTCAAGGATGATGTTTTAATAATTACTTCTTGGTGAGCCCTTCCTCTAGCCCTTTTGTTTCAGAAAATGCAACGTTACGAACGAGTGTGATGAGATTCTGCAAACATCAGGGACTGAGCCCATGATCCATTTTAAACATCAGATGTAACCTGGTTAAGTCATGCTGTTAAATGCATAACCTCCTTGCAATAATGAATGCAGGTACAGTTTCCCCTTTGCCCATATAATTGAACTGTTTTCTAAAAGTAACATCAGTATTATAAAACCATTATTATGCAAATATTTATGAATCTCTAAATGTACTTAAATAAATAAAATGTTTAATTGGGGATATTTGCAGCAGGATTCCTGGTCCACGCATATTTAGAAATACAGCTCCATTCATGAATCTGACTTTTTTTATTTTTTTTTTTTACTTCATGCTTAAGAATTAACAATTAAATATTTGAACATTTGAAAGTTCAAATGTTTCAAGAACCAGAACCAGGTCAGTCTTATAAGTAAACAAATCATTTAGACCGGTTTTGTGAAACGAATCAACAGATTTAAAATAAAAGTTTGTTTTTACATTTTCTCACATAAAACTATAATATTCACTATACATAAAAACAAATTGTTTACCAAAAACAGTTTGCTTTGTGGCATTAGAACAGCTACTGTAAGTTAATTGAGTTTATTCAGTTCAAAAATATATATGAATCAACCTACATTTATTAGGTTATATCAGCAAAATTGAATTAAGGGTTAAGTCTAGTAGAAATAGATTCTTAAGGCAATGGTTCTCAACCTTTTTGGCTTGAAGGTCCCACATTTTCCAAGATATATAATATCAAGATATTTCTGCTGTATTTATGTCAAAGCTGCTTGTTTTCAAACTTTCTTTTTTTACATTAGGGCTAATTCATTTTATATATTTAATTAAACACCATTCATTTTGTGATTCCAGAAGTTATGTTCTGTATTCCAACAGAACAAAACTCTAATCTATTCATTTAAATACTTCTAAGTCATATTGAGTCCCTCTTGGACGTTTTCTGAGGGCCCGTCAGTGGGCCCCGGCTGGTTGAGAACCTACAGGTCAACTTAACAGCTTCAGTTTCATTTTTAAGCATTCATTTTCATTTAAAGGGTTAGTTCACCCAAAAATGAAAATTCTGTCAGTAATTACTCATCTTCATGTTGTTCGAGAGTTACGAGAATACTGTTTGTGCGCAAAAAAACTAAAATAACGACTTTGTTCAACTGTTCATTTCCTTCTCTGCGGGCCTCGAGATTTCACGTAGTGATATTGCGCAAAGCTTCTAGGTTGTACGTCACATGTAGGCTCACTATTGGCCGACGCTGGTTTTGTTTTTGCGCACAAAAAGTATTCTCGTCGCTTGATAAACCAAGCCACGGTAGTCACTATTTTAACAATATCTTTCATAACTTTTGGGCCAACCAGTTTAGATCCCTTAAGAAACCTGTGGAGTGATTCAGTTCTCAGATTTAATAAAAAAATATCTTAATCTGTGTTCTGAAGATGAACGAAAGTCTTATGGGGTTGGAACAACAAGGGTGAGTAATTACTGATAGAATTTTCATTTTTTGGTGGACTGAACCCTTTAATCATTAATATTTTCCACATTTATGTAGTTTTCTTCTACTAAAATTGTGGAAGAGACACAACATAAGATCTGGGGCTACTGAAAACAAATTTGGGGCTAGTGGGTACTGGTTACTCACCTGGTTACCAGCAGATGCAGTAGGTTAACAACTGATGCAGGTAATGCTGCAGGTAGCTGTGACATTATTAGTGATGCTTGAGTTGCTGTGTTTATAGAAGAGGGCCTGGGGCATGGCTTACTGTTACACGACAGCTCCACAAATGGCTTTTGCCCAAAACGGCATGCTAATGCTTACAGTAAAACACTGGTTATGGTCATCCGAAGCAGCAGCAGGGAACGTCACATTTGTTCCCCTGATATGACTGGAGAGTGTGTGTGTTTGTGTGTGTGTGTTTGAGCTTGGGTTCATCACCTTATATTTGTGCTTATTAAAGAGAGTCTGCAAATATTCTCATGCAGAAATCATAATTCATTAATTCATGCTCTAAATCTAAATTTAGGATAAGACAAGTTGAGAAATATCTTGTATCTTTAGCATGTAAGAATACATTTGCAAAGAGCAAAGATTGTCTAAACAGGTATGGACAGGTGCAGACTTTCATTTCCATTTCCATTCCTCTTAGAAAAAAGGGCTCTATATAGCATAGGGTTCTTTACTCAACTGCAAAGGACCTTTTATGCAAAAAAAATTATGATGATGACAAGAAAGAACCCTTTTGGCACAAAGGTTCTTTATAGGCTATTATTCATTCATATATTACATTATTCTGCAACATTTTATAGTTGTAATTAAGTTATTGTTTATTAAACTGTTGTAGTAACTTAATGTCATATTTTAATCATGCTGATTTTTGAAGGATACAAACTGAAATTTCACTCTTCGTGTGATATTGATTAATTACATTTTTTAACCCCCATATCTTGGATTTTGTGATCATTCATGCATTGCATTTTAGGGGTTCCAAATACATAGCGCTTTAGAACCTTTTAAGGTTCTATATAGAACCTTTTCTTTCTAAGAGTGTGTAAAGAAATTTTAAAATTAGAAAGTTTAACTTTGGTGAACTCATGACTAAACTGCATAATCATATAGTGGACAGATGTGTTACCATTAGACCACTTGACTCAGTACAAAGAATGCAACAAAGTGGATTAGATTTTAACGATTTGAATTTTTTGTATGGTGTTCCTAATAAGTATTATTATTATTGACAAGACAATGCATAGAGTGTGGCATCATATCCAGTGGCAGATATTCATTGCAGGGTCTTAAGTCATTTCTTGTTTTCAAAGTTTCATGGGACCTTAAAAAATGAACAAAAAATAACATAACACAAATGTATACACACTTGTCTGGTGGAAATTTAGTTTGATACCCTTTCCATTGCACATAAATAAGTATACCTGAATGCAATTATTAGTGAGCGAGACCCATACAGACATGCTGTGTGTTTGTATTGCCATTGTACTGTATTGTGTATTTCATTGAGTGTACAAACTATTTTATCGAACTCCTCCTATCTCTCTCTCTCACACACACACACACACACATACACACACACACACACACACACACACACACACACACACACACACACACACACACACACACACACACACACACACACACACACACACACACACACACACACACACACACACACACACACAGAGGAGTATTCATCTCTCTACCTGTTTTATATTCATTCCTTTGTGTAGTCTCTCTGATCTCTCCTATCTTTTGTGTGCTCTTGTTTTTTGATGCACCTATGTTTGTCGTTCTTCTCTTTTTCTATCTCTGTCTGTTTCATATTCATCCCTTTCTATTAAGCCTTCCTCATGCTGCTGCTCTCTGGGAGAAATTATTAATCTAATTGTTTCTCCTTCTCCTCTCTTCTCCTCACCCTCTATCTCATCCTCTTAACATTTTACTTTCTCTCTATATCTGTTTCCTTGCTGTCTGTCTCTCGTTCACATTTCACTTGGATCTCTCTCTCTCTCTCTCTCTCTCTCTCTCTCTCTCTCTCTCTCTCTCTCTCTCTCGACTGTCTCAGTATTCATCTATTAGTGTTGATGATTCTCTTCTATCCCTGCAGCTGTACAGTCATCTATCAGTTTAATAATCTCTCCATCCTTCTGCCTTCTGCCCTGCTCTCTCTGCTCCATATCCCTATCTCTCCTCGCTTATTTTTCACTGCGCTAGTGTAAAATCCTGTGGTAAATGAACATGCATGTCAGAGTACGAGAATTAGGGCCATCATCATTAGTAATAGCCTGTGTCTCATTGGATACCCTTATATAAGGTTACTGGAGTCTAAATAACCTGCAGTGAGAGAGCTGAGCCCCCTTGCATGGGGTTCGCGTTGAATTAGCAATCCATCAGCTGTAGCACATTGCACCAGTTAATGCTGCTCTAACATCTCATGTAGCCTCAAGTCTATGGTGCGAGTATTACAAAGATTAGTACCATAGTTCACACGTGCAGTATTATTGAAGAAAAGCACAAGGAGCTGAAGCAGATATGTACATCTGGTAAAGGTGAGCAAGTGTGGACCGATATGTTCTGTTAGACTGTGTATGCATACAGCCAGGGTCCAGAAATCACACTCGCCAAATATCGAGTAAAATTGTAGTTTCAGTGATTTTATATTTTTCAAGTTAATCACCAGCAACATAATACATGGTTTAAATTAAAAGAACGCTGAGTCTGACCAACACTAATGTAAGTGATGAACACGATTTAAAAGGAATCATTTCAGACGCAACAGAAGATTTGATTAAAAATCGTAAGTTAAAAAAAAGAAAAATAAATATAAGATACGTACATATATAAATCATTACCAATAAGATCAATAGGATGCATTTAAGAAATATTTAAGGTGAATTTCTATTTAATGTTGACTTTTAACCCTAATGCTGTGTTGACCTGTGTAACACATTTGATGTTCCTGGTCCAAATGACTGGCATCTTTAAAAATTGTTGTAAATCTGTTATGCTATATTATCACCAAATATTGGATTACATACGTGCATAAGATCAATCAATGAGACTGATGATCAATCAGTTCCCCAAATAAATACAAAACCTTTCCGAATTGAAAGAAAAAAGTTGACAAAGATTGAATGGTGATAATAGAGCATAGCAAGAGATTTATAAGCTATTTTTTTATAGGCTGTCATTTTGAGACCAAACACTACAAGTTTAACAAGGTGGGGAAAAATCCCAAAAAAGTATATATATAGTCAGAAGTTTTAATCAATGTGTTGACATCTGAAATTTTTGGGGAAAGAATATCCTTGGGTCAAAATGACACTCTCAACATAAGGGCCAAGCATTTAAATTATATACTGCCAAACTCCATGTGGAATTCATTTGTGAAATATTCTTTAACATTATGCTTCTCAATTGTAAGCATAGAAAACAAAATATCAATTGAGTCTAGTGTTTATGACAGATGCTATGAATTTGAATTCAGTGTGTTAGGTTGGTTACAGTATACATGAAACATGAATACCATATCAAGAGGATCATTAATATGCACAAAGAGACAATAATCCATTACAAATGTACAGTAGTTGAGTTTTCCAGATTGAGAGAAGGAATTTTTGTCCCTGTCAACTTGATGCAATCATTATCTTCAACATTCATTTGATCAAGTTATTATGTGGCATTTTAGCTATTTTGCAATCCTTAAATATTTGACTCTGTTAGAGTAATAAAACATGGCTTTCTTCTTTGTCTCTCTTTTGCAGTAAAACATGTATTCATCAAAAAGTGGACTGTCACATTAGAGGACCTGTTAAGACAAAGATGAAACAACTTATGTAATTGTATCTGTATGAAACAAAGACAAACACGCCACCAACCAAGGAGACCAAACATTTGGACTGAAACATGCGAACATTGACATCCAAGCGGAGGAAGCTGCAACAGTTAAAGAGACAGCATTTTAGAGCCATTTGGAATCAGCCTATCATCCTCTTTGGAATACAGGAAGGGTCATGACCCAGGTTGCCATGCGCATCACCACGGTGACCAGCCTTCCTAGTCCCTCCCCCTCCTCCTCTCTATTGGTTCATCTGCTGTTGCGGCTCATCCTCCCAGGCCAAGACGCAGGTCGAGCCGCCTCCACCTGTCCCACGCCGTGCAGTTGTTCTAATCAAGCCAAGTCGAGCGATCTGTACAAGCACTAAAACTTAGAAGAGGTGCCAGACAGTATATCCAACAACACACGTATACCTCAACTTACAGGAATAACTCGATACAGGTAAATACTGACCACAGCATTCTTTTCCCATTAGGCTTTGGGTAGGATGTTTATGTTTGTTTGTTTTCTTAGCTTATCTGAGTATCAGTTTCACTAAACGCTTGAACACTGAAGGCGCATTTGCTGCCAGCCTGGGTTTCCCCACTCTGCCTTGCCGCAGCGCGATTTCATTATCGCCTGCTAGGCACTGTGAATACCATAAACCAAATTTTCCCCTGAAATAGGGAACCAATCACAGAACGGAGGGAAGCACAGGCGCATTTGACAGGCGATTTGATATACAATAGGTATTCGTAAACCACACCCTCAAATACGGAGAAATTTACATGTGGTTTCCAGACCACGTTTTATTCTCAATTACACGTGGTCTGGCGTTAGCCAAGCTACTTTTGTGCCCACTTCAGGCGTATTTGTTTCGCAAAGTGCGCATAAAAACCATGGTGAGGTATGTACGAAAAGGACGCACCAAGATGAAAGCACAGACTGCTGTCGCGGAAACTGAGAATGGCAAAATGCGTGTTTTTGTGTCATGTATGCATTAATGGGATGGTCAAGGGGAAAGTGGGAGTGTTGCATAAGGAGATGGGAGTGGAAGCATAAACTGCACCTTATTATGTATTGCTACCTTATGTACAGAAACGCGTGTGAAAGCACGGCTTTATTTGGGCATAGAAAATTCTCCGCCTCTTAAAAAGCAGGTGTAACTAAGGAGCGAGTTTCATGGCATATGCTTCCTGGTGAAATGGCAACAGAAATCCGAACAAGACAAAGACATAGGCTGAAGGAGACTAGCTGAAAACATTTCTGCCACAAGAATCACACTTTTTCAGTTGAGTGAAAACGAAATCATTAAAGTCTTACAGATTAAGAAGCTACACAATATTACAGTTACTGGAAGAAATCAAAGACTGACACTGAATCTTAGCATTCATATTAGCATTCCAGTAGTTGTTAAGCTCCTCGCTACATTACAAATTATTGGCATCAGGATCATCTCAAACAGTCATAGCATCAGCAGTGAGAGGAGGAGACCCATTCAACTGTGTGTTTAAATTTGTGCAATTTACGTTATATAGGGTGGGGACAGGTGCTGATTACCTGATGGAACTGCAGGTTTGGAACATAACGCACACTGCGGTTTGGTTTCATATCAAGTGATTTTCTACGTCTTGGCCATGGCGCTATGACACGCTGTATTTCGCAAATGTACGCACATCTGGCTCTCAGTTGTGTTTGCACTAATGGCTCAGCCTTGCTCAAATATTGAGTTTTCAGTGTGAAGTCAGGCATTAAGATGACCTACTTTGAGGGTGAAGGTTTAGATTTATTCTCTAGATAACAGCAAAATTATGGCTAACCCTGGCACTGAAAGTGTTAACCAAAAACAAGCCTATTAAAAATGAGGAACAATAATGCTTTTCATCAAGCTCTCCATTTAAGCATAAAAATTCTGATTTGGTTTGTTGTGTCCTTCGAGCCCCCACTTGAAATGATTAAAAATCTAAAAATGTTTTAATACCTGAAGGCATCCTAGATTCTTTGGCTTCTTTTTCTTCCATAGCATTTTACCACAAGAGTGCAGCTCTGACAGTTTCCACCCTCCTCTTCAACACCCCCAACCCAGTGTGTTTAACACCCTCCTCCCCTCCCCTGCTCTATATACAGAGGGGATTGTGGCAGTAGGGCCAGGAGGAAGCTTCTCGTTGCCCAAGAAAAGCAGTTCTGGCTACTTCAGATGCACAGAGACAAATGGTTTCAGAACCCATAGTGTTTATGATGTGTGAATATTCTGCATTTTAGCAAATTCTAATAAGACTGTTGATATTCTGTTTGTCTGTAGTTAAGTATTTTTTTACTTAAACAAACTATCTGAGAAATTGGATACTAGTTACTGTTCCATGGATAATCATGGCATCTCAAACTGAAAAAAAAGTGCCACCAAAGCG
This sequence comes from Hybognathus amarus, assembly GCA_030378365.1. Classification (NCBI taxonomy): domain Eukaryota; kingdom Metazoa; phylum Chordata; class Actinopteri; order Cypriniformes; family Leuciscidae; genus Hybognathus; species Hybognathus amarus. The sequence continues at coordinate 246,423 of JAQIUQ010005369.1, forward strand.
TTATAAAGAGGTCATATAATTCCAAGTTAATATGATTATTTTGGGTCTAAATAAAAAGTTCTTAAAATACTTCAAAATTAAAAGTCTCAATAGTATTGTAAGAAAACATAAATTTTACCTGGTCATTTAAAGTATATGTCTTTAAATGATAAGCTTTATCAACCCGCCTCTCTGTTCTGTGGCGCGTTTTGACACCACACTTGTGGAGTGTTGCCTTTTACAACAGTTGAGGGTATATTTTGGAGAAAGAATGGCTGTACAATCATATTAATAAAATTTTTTGACATTACTTTCTTAATCAGTAACAGAGACTGTCAGTAAACCATCTACAAAAGTAAGCTTAGTGTAGTGTTACCATGTTAACTTTAATACCTGCATACACAGTATGTAATAACACAATAACCATAATGCTTTGTTCATTATAAATCGGAGGATTATGAATTATATTGAGAACGATGTAATGTTACATCAGGAACGTCACATGGTTCAATGGCTCGATTTGAGACAAGGAAGAACATAAGGACATTAAAATAAAAACCCTGGATAGCTTTTTATCATTATATGATGGTTGTGTACAGGCACTGCCAACATCTCATTTCAGTACAATCAACTTGTGAAAGCTTCATGTACCGTTATATGACCCCTTTTAAGCACACACAGCAAGTGTTTTCAGTTGGCTGAAAAATGCTTTGGTGGACACTCAGGGCTTAGGATCCAGAAAAACCCACTATAAGTATATATCCATGCAACTTAAGTGCTGTTTTCCAAGTCTCCTACAGCCATACTGATAAATGTGCGTGAGAAGAAAAGACTAAAAGTTTTAATTCATTATTCATAATCTTCTCCTCTGAAATGGTGCAACAACATTGAACTGAACACTGTTTAAAAGCCAGTTTAAATGTGTCAAATTACATTTAAGTGCTGCAGCAAAGTAAAATATGCAATGAACAATAACTTAAATCTGTATTATGTTCCTTGCACATAGCTGCTCAAATAGCTTAATTTTAAAGATGATTTTATGTTGAAGTTTTTTTGTCCTTTCTAGAGATGGAAAAAGTGGCCACTATGAACTGAAAAAAATAAAACAATTACCTTCTTGTTTTTCATGGATTAAAAATAACAGCATGCTGTTTTGGAACAACATAGGTTTGAATACAAACAATGTCAATTTTTATTTTCGGGTGAACTATCCCTTTAATCTGTTTTTCTTCAAACAATAAGAGTGAATGATAACAACTTGCGAAACATTTTATCTTTAAAGCACAACAGTCAGTAATGAATGTTCTTTTTTAAACTTTGTCTATGACTTTGTATTTTCAAAAATGTTCATCCTTCACAGGAACAAATTGATCACACAAAACTCTAATCCTAAACTTGTACTGTAATTTTCTCACTTAGGTGATAAAATCAGACACATTCAAACATTGTCGGCACCTGGAGAATCCTCCAGCTCTCCAAGAACCAGATTCGTCAAATAGAGGTGGGTGCTTTCAATGGCCTCCCAAACCTCAACACTCTGGAACTGTTCGACAACCGCCTCACACTGGTGCCATTGCAAGCCTTTGAGTACCTCAGCAAGCTGCGAGAATTGCTGGTTCACGAAACATAATCCCATTGAGACCTTACCAGGCTATGCCTTTCACCGCGTCCCCTCGCTGCGACGTCTTGACCTAGGCGAACTCAAAAAGCTGGATTATATATCTGACGCAGCCTTTGTTGGACTCATCAACTTGCGCTACCTGAACTTGGGTATGTGTGGCCTGAAAGACATTCCTAACTTGACCCCCCTGGTGCGACTGGAGGAGCTAGAGTTGTCTGGGAACCGTCTAGAAATCATCAGACCTGGATCCTTCCAAGGCCTGGAATCTTTACGCAAAACTATGGCTCATGCATTCTCAGATGTCGGTCATTCGAGCGCAATGCTTTCGAATGATCTCAAGAACCTAGAGGAGCTCAACCTATCCCACAATTCCCTACACTCTTTGCCCCATGACCTTTTCACACCTTGCAGAAGCTGGAACGAGTACATCTCAATCACAACCCTTGGGTGTGCAACTGTGACGTGCTGTGGTTAAGCTGGTGGCTGAAAGAAACTGTGCCGAGCAACACAACCTGCTGTGCACGGTGCCATGCACCACCCTACCTAAAAGGAAAGTACATTGGAGAGCTGGACCAGAGCCATTTCACCTGCTATGCCCCCGTCATTGTGGAGCCGCCCACTGACCTCAATGTGACAGAGGGCATGGCTGCTGAGCTCAAGTGTTCGCACCGGTACCTCCATGACTTCTGTGTGAACTGGATCACACCAAATGGCACCCTAATGACCCACTGGCTCCTATCGGGTCAGGATTTCCGTGCTGCATGATGGCACTCTGAATTTCACCAATGTAACTCTGCGTGACACTGGCCAATACACATGCATGGTGACCAACTCAGCTGGGAACACTATCGGCAACTGCTGTCCTGAATGTGACCGCAGCAGACGTTGAGCGTCAACTACACCTACTTCACCACTGGTCACTGTAGAAACTGTGGAGAGTACTGGGGGATGAAGAATCTGCATTGCGTGCCATCAACGAGACAATTATTCACATTCCTGGGCTCGACACCTTCTGGGCACCTCTGGGATAAAGTTGTCCCCACTACTGCCTCTTCTCTCTCAATCCTTGGCTCATCATCTTCTCCCCGAGCAACCAAACCCACTTTCACAGTCCCCATTTCTGAGCCCAACTACCCCTCTGGACTAGATGATGTCATGAAGACCACCAAGATCATCATTGGTTGCTTTGTGGCAATTACCTTCATGGCCGCTGTCATGCTGGTGGTGTTCTACAAGCTGCGGAAGCAGCACCAGTTGCACAAACACCACGGGCCGGGCACGAGCCATTGAGATCATTAACGTCGAAGATGAAATCACAGCGGGAACGGGAATCCGTGGCAGCGGCATCTCAGGAGGATCCACAGTACCGCAAGGAGGATCCGCGGACAGAGCTTGCGACTGCACCACCCTGAAATCGTCAACCTCCCAAACCTTGCACGCGCAGAGCATCTCAACCATTACTACAAGGCCCATCACTTCAACAATAACATGATGGGTCTGGGCCTTGGTGGAGGCTCGGGCGGAGGCCTAAACAATAACAACAACCCCCCGCCCTGCTCCCAGGCCCAGAATATCCCCATCTCTTGCACGCAGGTGCCAGTCTCTGCAGGGAGTACATCATGTTCCATGCCTTCTTCAATGCCTCTGCCGAACCCTTGGCATCCACGGGTCACTGAAAGGCCTGATGAGTAAAGGGCAGAACCCACAGATCGAGCCGTTACTTTTCAAGAGCGGCTCCAAGGAGAATGTCCAAGAAACCCAGATCTGAAGTTGAGAAAGTGAGAGGAAGGGAGAAAGGTAAATGTACGATAAGAAATGGAGAAAGACTATCAGGGAGACAGAAACAGATGAAAGGTATTGGCCTTTCAACCCCTATGGGTATGTTCTCAGGAGTAATGAGAAAGGCAGACCCAGCATTGTATGAAATATAGCCTACACAAGAATACAGATACAGCTGTGAAATCACTACAAAGTAAATACGCTGGCAAAGAGGGGTAATTTCTAGGAGGAAGAAGGCAACCACACCGCAGTTTAAAATCAAAGTCTTTGCCATACTATGATCTGCACGTATCAAGGGGATCATCTGACATCAGCAAACAAAACCACACTTGCCAGTACAATATAAATCCAGTTTTTGTATAATGCAAGATTGATAATTATGTGCCAAACTTGCACCAATCTGTGCCAAAGCAAAATCTTTGCACATCAGCATGTGTACAGACACATTTCAGAAGATGAAAAGATCTGTGCGTATACTGTACACCATCATATACAGATCTCCATCAATAAAGCAGGATGCTACAAAAATCAAAACCATACGCACCATTAGGTAGGAAATGTATATAGAAATACATGAACAACCTTGAGTATTTACGGACACTGGCTGAGAATATGCGTGTAAATGGTTGAGAGAATCGTAAAGCTCACATGAGAAAAATGGATAATTCAAATTTTGTAGAGGTTCGTGGTCAAATGAAGGAAAGATGGATTAGTAGACCAGCACTGTGTTGAGGGCTTGTTTCTTGACGATGATGGACTCAGTTTCTCCCCTTTCTCAAAGGCTGTCACAGTTAAGGGGAAGATATGAAAAACAAACAAGAACCTAAAGCGCAAAAAGACAATGAAAGATATACAAATTTTAAGAGAATATATAAACTATGAAAGTATACATGATATATAAATATATTTTCATTCAGAGAAATAAATTATGAAGAATCTTTACATTTTTCTGACTGAAGCCACGGCTTTTGAAGAATTAGCAGCTGCTGTTGTAGCGCTTTGTCACTGATAATTCCTTTCTCTGCATAAAAACAAAAATGCGTCTTAAACTGGTACACTCTTGAGGGACAGGGATGGATATACTGGAAATTGTGTTTGATTTCAGATACTTTGGCTTTGTTTTAAGTCTTAAAAGTTTCTCTCTTTCCTGTTCTATAAGATATCAGTTATCACCGTTGTCAACAGAATTATAAGACAATAATGATGATACTATGTAATGCAATGAAACAAAATACTATAAAAGTTTATCTACATGCTGCTATACTGAGAAAAGGTGGAGGTTTTTTGGGACATTTTATCGAAATCCAATTTGAAAACTGAATGAAAAGAGGCTCCTGTTTACATTACATTACTACTACTATCATCATTATTGAGAAACATCAAGTGTCAAAAGCATAGCAGATTTGTTTGGTTTCATTGTTTTTACCTAGAGGTGATGTTTGTGTAAAAAGTGGTTGTCGCCACAGTTGATAATCCCCTCAGTTAAGCTGGAATAGCAGTGGACCCTCTGACAATGACAATGATTTGCTTCAAGCAACACAAAGCCACAACAACAAATCCAAACAAGGAAATGGATGGGCCTTAAAATGGCCCCCTCAATGGCCTGTCCCCTTTGTTTTGTACAAGACAAAAACTTTACCAGGACCCTGCTTTTTTGCCAATGTGATTGAAGGAGATTCAGAACAGAACACAAACTCTGGTGAATACAGCAGGGGTAAATGGATTATTTCAAACACTGTGTCCAGACATGTGGACGGCATTACTGTTTGAGCAGAAAGCCAATGGAAGGAAGGCTTTTGAAAGGTAAGCGAAAACCCACTCAGTGAGCAAGATTGGAGTTTGGAAAGCTTTTTTTAATGAAAAAGGACAAATAAATGACAACTATAGAAACTTATAGAGCTCTTTTAAAACAAAACTACGATGATAATAAGTGTCTTTCATTATTTGTTTTTATATAGTTTCATTTTGTTTTGTTTTTTCCTTTTTCAAAATCAAGTGTTATCTTAATTGTAATATTGTTATTGTTACTATAATTAGCTAATATTACACGTTATAATTATGAAAAATGTTCTGTTAGCAGAAGTCACTTCGAAATTTAAAAAGAATTTATATATATATATATATATATATATATATATATATATATGGCACACAAAATGGCAACTGAAATCGTGAAACTTGGTGGCATTGATTTGTTCTATGTTTGTGTCTTTTCTTTTTCTCATGTATTTGAGGTACCACTGTATGTAACCCTTGGAGCTTATATACAGTGTGGAGACAGTTCTCCCGAGATGCAGACAGAATGTGATTTGGCTGGTGGTAGCGTTCTTCTTGCAGAGAAAGAAATGAGAGAGAGAGAGAGAGAGAGAGGAAAGAGAGATTGAGTTTCTAATACAAGCTTGTTCTCAGATTGTCACCCATTATCAGTGCTGAGAAGTGCGACTGTGCCATGTCAACACCCTGTTGCCACGGCAACACGCCTTCGTGCTAATGTGCCAAACACTGTCAGAGCCAGGGTGCCATCTTTGTGGGTCCCCGTGCCTGTGTTTGTCAAACCTTTTTAGCCTACAACGTACAAATATCCACACGCGAGCACACCACCATGTCAATTGTCATCCGACATATTGGCGCACCCATACTCTGGCACAGTGTCCCAACTGGTTCCTATGGTGAGGTTTCCCTGGCAACTGTTGCTGCCTGCGACGGGCCTCATCATAGCGTTCAGGTCTCTGATGCAAATGCGAGGACAGAGGCAGTATAGGACGCCATTTACGAGGACATAACAGTCTTCTTAAATGGGAAATTAGTATATTTGCAGCACACTGCATATCAATAAACCTTCTTACCATTGACATTCATGAACCTTGATTAGCAGTCATCAAGATGCCCATATCTAACATGTCATTGATCTTCCATAGGCACATCATCCCCTACTCTTAAAATTTGCATATTCTCCCTCTCATACCGACGATATGCATAAGTTCATTTGCTTTTGGGGTGAATTGCGTACACATCTGTTTGCCTATGTGTGCATCTGTGTACCAGACACAGTAATCGTATTACATTTGTGCTTAAGGCATATGCTTTCTTTCCAAAGCAACTTACAAGAAAGTATTGCCAAACGTGTTGGTAGTGGGACAGGGCAGAGACTGTTACAACATATCTCATGATCTTCACCTAGCCTGCAACCTCAGATATCTCGCTTCCTGAAGTCTTTATGAAGCATGCGAATGCTGTGACAAAGGTAGTAAGACAGGAGCCCTCTCTCTCCCTTGTAGCACTGCGGTATCTGAGTCACAGGGCACAAAACACACTCACACTCGTACACATCAAGCCGACGAATCTCAGCTCTCATAAACATGCTTGGCAGAGAAATACCCTGCTCACCAGCTGGTTTAGGACTTATGCAAAGTGCACCAGAGAATGTGGTGGTGCGGGTTTTGGCTTAACCATGTGTGTGTGTATGACAACTTTGGAAATGGCCATTTCAGCTTATGGAAGTTATTTGAAGACATCCAAGTGTTTTGATCATTGTTTTTCATTGATCAAATTTTATTTGCCCTCTGTGTGTGTGAGAGAGAGAGAGAGCGAGTTTGCGATGTGTGTTTTACAGTAAGGGACTCTGTTCCTGTTGTGTTTGAGCGTGCATGTGGTGAGATTCTGTATGCATGTTTGTGACATATGTGTTTTTTGCATTAAGAAACTGTCGTGAGAGACAGCCAGAGTCAGACATCCGTTTTCAAATCCACGCGTTAAATCACTTTAGCATATTTTCCAATGCTTCAGGCTTGTGTATGATCTTCTGAATGATGCTCTTAGCCAGAATGGAGAAAAACATCAGTTGTGGATTTTCTTTCTCCCCCCCCCGCCCCCCTAAATGCCCCAATCGAGAAGTTAGGGGTCAGCCGTGCCAATTTCCTACCGGTTGAAATGGTGGGAGGTACTTCCCTAGTAGCGGTCGTGATACATAATTCAGAAATTCAGACGTGTGGCGATGGTCCCCTTTTTTGTGTTAAAGCTGCAGTCACGCTCAGGCTTTGACAGACAAATCTAGGACAGCTCTTGCTTTTGGGTGTTGGGGGTAAATATCTTGTTCCAGGTTTGTATTTGGTCTTTTGCACTTTGGTCCTGGATTCATCAGCAGAAGATAGCATTGGTCCCTGAGATGTGACAGTCTGAGCCACAAAACCAAGTAGAACACACAAACAACTAGCTTCTACTCACTTGAGAGTGCATTGCTAGAATATCAATTACATCTAAGTTAAAAATCATGCTTGAGCCCTACTGCTGGTGGAAGCTGTAGTGATGGTCCGTTTCTAAAGCAGCTGCGAAGGATGCAGTCATTCTTCACGTATTACACTGCTTCATTGTAATTGTCAGGGCTAGACAGAACAGACAAATCTTTCATGGCAGGGTGTGGATGTAGCTTGTGTGCCTAACAAACACAATTTTAACCACAGTTCCACAGCCCGTCACGGCTCTCTGATATCAATGCTCCCAAATGTGAGGCTGGCTTTAAAAAAACATTATGAAATGAAAAAACTCAATCATACTTTTTTGCTTGTCAAGAAAATTTAATATTTAGATTTTTCTAAAAATAAGTCTTAAACTATAAAAAAATCTAAATATTATGTATGATTGAGTTTTTTATTGCACATTTCACTGCATATACAGTATAGTACCATAAATAATTTATATATGGCTTTGCATCACAGAAATAAATTATATTTAAAAGTATATTAAAATAAATAAATGTTCTTCAAAATTTTAATAATATTTCACAATATTACTGTTTGTTTCTGTATTTTTGATCAAATAAGTGCAGGCTTGATGAGCATAAGAGACTTCTTGTGTTCAAATGTTCAAAAACATTAAAAATAGTAACTAGAAGACCTTGCAAAAGATGCAAAAACCTTTTAAGTCTGTCTGACATTTATCTTTTAAATGAGCGTTTTTTTAGGCTAATATGTTTAAGTTTAGTAATTTCACAGAAAATGTTATTAGTCAGTTATTGAGATGCCCTATTTTTATTTTTTTTGAAAAAAATCACTGAGTAAAATTAAAAACATAAAAATGCTCATTTAAAATTAAATTATCACACGGTCTTAAAGGTTTTTTGTTTAGTCTCAAATTAATACTTTTATTTAGCAAGGATGCATTCAATTGACTGTAAAGGCATTTATATTGTAACAATATATTTTAAATAAATGAACTTTCTATTCATAAAAGAATCCTGAAAAATGTATCAAAAACATTAAGCAGTACAACACGATAAAAATATTTTTTTCTTCAGCACTAAATCACCATACTAGAATGATTTCTGAAGGATCATGTGACCCTGAAGACTGGCGTAGTGATGCTGAAAAGTCAGCTTTGTCATCACAGGAATAATATATTTGTGGCGAGCAGGACAAGGCTGGTGGCGTGAGTAGCATTGAGCGACACCTGTGAGACGCACCGGTCTCGCACCTCCTCGGCCTCGTCCTGCTCACCACAATATTCTCTAAAACTGATCGTCTTTTTATGGCCTACATTGACAGACTTCATATTGAATTCTGTGGTATTATTGTAATTACTAGTATTTGCTGGTCAGTGTACACAAAACTATAGTCTGCTTTAATGTCGAGGGTGAAAGAGAGAGAGCCAGTGTTGTTCAACCCTGAAAACTTATTTAGCCCCTGAGATTGAGTGTGTGTGACAGATTTGAAATTGAGCATTAAAGCAGCTTGAGTGTGTGTGTGGCAAAAATCACACATGATTTATCGTGTTAGGGAGCGTATGTACTGTTTGTTTGAACATGTCCCTCATTTGCCATTGTAGATGTTGTGTGGGTTCCTTGATACCCATCAGGACATTTATGTGTGCTTGTGTGTGTGTGTGAGGAGTTTTATGAAGAGAATGAGATCACTTGTTCACGGCGTCTCTTTGCGTCATCACACTGGTCTGTACAAGAGCCCGCAGCAGCTTGTCAAACACTGATTGCCGCTGAGCACACACAAAACACCGATGCAAGACTTTATCCAGACCCTCACCTTAGTCAATAAAGAGTGCTTTTACCCGCCTCCTCCCTCGAACGCACACTTGCGCCTTCAGACAGAGATAATTAGCCTACATGTGACACCTCAGACTTTATGTCCTCTGTGGCATTTCATACAGTTTGTGCCTTAATGTAATCCTCCATGGTAGAAGTTTCTCAAATGCCTCTGTCATTTATTTTGGTTGGATACCACTTGAGATAGGCCAGACATGTTATATGTATACTGTGCTAACATGTCTGCAGTAATATCCATCTAAAAGACTGCAGGTTGTAGCTTGACTTGCCTGCTTTGAACTTGAAGGATGTCACTCGGTTTTGTGATGGTGGTCATGTGGCTGATTATCATCCATGTGTGTTTCCTGGAAACATCAGAAAGACCAAGTTTTGAGATATTGACTGTCCTTTAAAACAAAAAAGCTAGGTTTTGCATGGCTATGAAGATAAAGTTAAAGTTTAGTGTGTTTGCTAAGGGGAATGAATTACATTGCTAAATTCAGTTCACATTATTTCAAAGGACAAATCCCTTACAATATTGCTTTTTCAATCCTGTGTGTACTCCCACAATGCTCTATGGTTTAGAGACTCTGGTTTAGAAAGTCTTGCAAATTTTGTCTGTAAAATATCACTTTCTTTATCAGTATTGTTTGTTGTTTTCACTTTAGAAGCAAGGTTGCTTAACACATGGTTTTTCATATTTGAGGGTACCCGCTTTCTGAAAAATAAAGGCATTTTCATGTATTTATTGTCTGAGAAAAAAATATTAAGTGTGATATTATAAAGACATTCAAATTAAGTAATTAACTTTTATAGTTTCATTTTACTAAAGTAAATTGTTAAAAACATATATTATCTCAGATATGAAATAATCTGTAATCTTAAATATTTCTTGATTTCGGACTGGTGTTTAGAAAACAGAATGAAAAAACTTTAATTCAAGGTATATTCTCTTAAAAATCTCGATAGCTTAAGCAATTTTTCTGCTGAGGTAGCAAAATCCTCTTGTAAGGATGTTTAGATATTTATGATAAAAAACAAGACTAAAGTACTCGATTATTTTGCAGTATAGGGTTTTGTAAAAGCGTGACAGCGTCCTGAATGAGTCGGCCCTGTTAAAACCGCTGAAGCAGCATCTTGGTTCCTCTCTGAGGATAAACTCTCAGTTGAGTTTCAGAGCTGAGCCTTCTGCTGCTCTTCAGCCCCCAACACAGTTACTGTTTTCTGGGTTTTGGGCATCATAATAGCTATGCTCTGTGTGATGTTTGTTTGAATGAAGTTGGAAAGTGAGGATGTATGTTAGAGAGGCAGTCCACTGGAAAAACATTGGACGGTCTCCAGCCAGCCTATGGGGGAGCAATGAGCTGTGACCCCATCACCTTATGATGAACCTGCTCATGCTGTGATGAAGCTGAAGCTGTAAGAGAACCTGGTGTGGGTTCACGGGGTCAGAGCGCAGGTGATCTGAAGGATCTGAATGTGACCCGTTACAGTGTAGTGCGGCGGAATCAGAACAAGATTTGCAGAAGAGGCGAAACAACAGCAGGCCATTATCTCAGCACATTAAATCTCACACACACTGTTTTTTGCAATAACTTTAAAAGGCATTGAGCGGCTTAACAGTAAACATTTATCAATATGAAATAAAGCTTAACTACAATTATTGATTTCACTTTAAACTTCTCCCCCTTCTGTTAGCTTTCAAGCTTTTGATTTATGTTCACGGAGCAGTCATTTTTGTAAAACAATTTCCTTTCTATCCTTCCCCAGTGGGGTTTTCCCCAAACCACAAACACTGAGGATGATTTGATAACATTCGTGTTCTAGCCCAGAGATTTTTATACTTTGTATGTCAGGAAACCATAAATATTAAGATCTTTTTCATAAAATATAGAGGCAGCTATTCATTTTAACTCATTTTTATTGTGTGAGAAAATTGAGACAACTCAATTTAAATGTTTCCAGAAATAAATAATTGCGATTGATCCACCGAATTTTTCATCACGAAAGTAGTCCATTTCCTGTGATTGCATGTGACTTCCTCATACGCTATAGAAGTATTTGGGCTACAAAAGTGTATTTAGGATCACAATAGGAAAATGAATAATATGTTGTAAAAGGCCACAAAATCGATCCAAAGACGGCGTTTGATTCATGGTGAAGGTTTCATCCAAGGGCATCCAAGATGTAGATGTCTGTTTCCACAGTACTTTCAATTTTGATATTTTTCGGTCAAACCGTTGTTGTCTAACAATCATACACTGGAGGTTAAGGGGGGTCCACCTAAAAGATCATGCACAGAGAAGTCAAAATTAAACATGATTGAATGACTCGTAAATGTAAGTACACATTGATGGCCTAAGACACGAAACGAACGGTTTGTGTAAGAAAACGAACAGTATTTATATCTTTTTACTGTACCTCTTATAATCATAGCCATGACAAAATGATCTGATGGCACGGGCGCTTCGGTCTGCGCATGCGCCGGAAGCGATCGCTTGCGCGCCTACGTCACTCTTTGTTTATACAGATATTTTGTCAGTTTTACCTTTCACTAAACATATTTAGATATACGGGAAACCACAATGGACGACGATTTCGGTATATCTAAATATGTTTAGTAAAAGGTAAAACTTCCGAAATCTCTGTGTAAATATTGAGTGACGTCACACGCAAGCGATCACTTCCGGCGTAACATTGAACTGATTCAGTTCGGTTCAGTTGGACATTGCACAACTGATTCAAATCACTTGGACGTCACTGTGGTTACACGAGGTAAAAACAATATAAATACTGTTCGTTTTCTCACAAACCGCTCATTTCGTGTCTTAGGCCATCAATGTGTACTTACATTTACAAATCATTAAATCATGTTTAATTTGGACTTCTCTGTGCATGCTCTTTGACGTGGACCCCCTTAGCCTCCAGTGTATGACTGATAGACAACGGTTTGACTGAAAAAGGCAAAATTGAAAGTACTGTGAAAACAAAGACACCTACATCTTGGATGCCCTTGAGGTAACCTAAAACATTTCAAAAATTAATTTCAAAGTGAACTATCCCATAACTTGTTTCATCTGAATCCATAAAATTAAAAAGGTTTATCAATGATATCAGTGCATCATTTAATATGTTAATGTTCGACTATTCCTTTTAACTCTAATGAAAATAAAGTCAAAGTCTGTTAGAATAATCAATTATAACAATTTAATATGTCAGGTAAATGTATTATTACAATTCCATAAGATAATCAATGCAAACCATAAAATATTTCTAGAACAAAGAAAAATCCTTTTACCTCGACGTGGTGTGCTGGGAGTCTCCCAGCCTCACGGAAGGTTTCTGAAAACAGACAACTGCCCCGAACTCCTGTAGCATTTTCTTTGTATAGCCAGACCTTATTTGATATGTAAAACATGAGTTTAGTGGAAAGTTACTGTATTATGTAGTTACTGTATTAGCATTTACGCCTTTGGAGTGACTAGAAACCACATTCCTTTGTGGGCCAGTTATTCCTAAAACTTCGTAAAAACCCTATTATCTTTGCTTTTACTTCTTTGGAAATGAGACATTATTACCAGTCACCCTGAAACCTTCAAAATGATACTAAACAATCCTTAAGACTATAACATTCATATTAAAACCATATATATTCTTGTGCGAGTTTTCAGTACCGACTGAGAGAGATAGAAAGAGATGTAGCTCAGAGGAAGGGGTAGGGGGTCAAATGTTAATTTTGCCATTGTCTTTAGAGAACACTGGTCAGATATTTTCTCTTTAACCAGTTTTTCAGTCTTACAATGTTAACAAATACCAGTTTGCAATATCAAGCAGCATAACAGACTGTTTTTACATATTAAAATAACAGAGAAAAAAAATATTACACCCAATGCCAATTGACTTTTAAAAGTTTTGAACTGTGGTAAAAAAAAAACTTTCCACTAGACCACAAAAAACGCAAACTAGGGCTAAAATCGAGGCTAAAGTTTTTCCCTGCAAATAAACTCACACTTATTTGCTAATTCTTTGGATAAATCTATGACAAACAACAAGGAGAGAGAAACAGAGGGAGCGATGAGATGAGGCTGGCTGTCATAGGACGTTCTGACATGTCTTGTCACTAGTCATCATGTCTTATTTGAGCATTTGTGCGTGTAGGCATGTCTGCGCCAATGACTTTGTGAACTAAGTAAGAAAGGTGTTCGCACATCTACCAAACAATGAGTGCGTGGGCATACAGGAGTCTGCATTTGTATGACGTGCGTGAATGTGTGTTTACTGTATGTTGTAGGTGTCTGCGTGAACGTTCTGTGCGTTTGCTGCATGTGGACGTCCGTCCGTCTGCCAGATTGAGTCATGTGTGTCTCGGTGCAAGCGCGTGTCTATGGGACATTGCTATCCTTGTATGTCAAGCGTTGCTGTGGGCTGTGATGACCTCACTGTTATAACATGCAGGAATGAGAGGCGCACAGCTGACATCACTACGCTCTCTCTTTTCTCACCCTCTTCCTCCTTCCCTACATCTAGATCTCCTGACATGCGGAGAACGCATCAGACCTTTTTGTTCTGAGTCACTTACTTACAGAGAAAGAAAATAAGGAGACATTCTTTCTTTCCGTACCTTATGCTCTTCATTCAACCCTTTAAAGGGATAATTTACCCAGAAATATAAGTTCTGTAATCATTTCATTTAACCCCAGGTTGTTCCAAACCTGTATGACTGAACACAAAAGGTGAATTTTCTAGAGATTCTTTTGAATTGAATGAAACTGAGGCTGTAAAGCTTCCAAAAAGATGCAAAAGCACCATAAAAGTGATCCATTTGACTTGTGCGCTGTAATCCAAGTCTTCTGAAGCCATATGATACAGTAGTTGTGTGTGACGAGCAGTTTGAAATTTAAGTTGCTGTTCAATAATGTTCCTCCAGTGAGCCGTTAACCGTTACGACCGGATCATCAAGTCAGTGAGCCAAACCATCGAGAAAGAAAAGAACTGAATCAGTCCGTATTATTCCGAGTGGTTTTGTGAACTGGAGCAAATAATTCATTGAAAAGATCTTGCACATGAAGAATCCAAATTGAATAATGTTTTAAATTTCAGCCTATTTCTCACACAAAGCTTCAGAAGATGAAATATACCACTTGAGTCGCTTTTTCACATTTTGGAGCTCGAATCCTCTTTCACTTATGAAAATATGGCCAGAAAATTCTTCAAAAATTCCCCTTTTGGGAATCAATTCATATTGATTTGGGACTGTCAGTGTGAGTAATTTATAGCATTATTTAACGATCGCTTAATTATTTTGCCGTTTAACGTTAGTTTCCCAGATTCATCTCTTGTTTCTTTCTCTCTCTCACTCTGTCTCCCATCAGCCTCTCGTTTATCCTTTCTTCCTGTAGGACCAGAAATTCCACGACTGTCTGCGAGTCTAACACACAAACAGGCGCTTTCAACCACAATCCTCTCTTGAGAGATAGAAAAACAGAAACACAACAGAGAAGCAAACTGATGCCTCAGATATTTCCTTCCCTCTGTTCAATTAAACATTCCCCCATCTGCCACCTTGGGTTGTTTGAGTCCCTCTGAAATATTGAAGGTAGTTGTTAATGTGATTGTTTCTCCTGACTCTGTTTGAACCTGTTAGATAAATCGCTCTGGAATGTGTATTATTAACATCTGAAATGTGTCATGTGTGTGCGTGTGCGCGCGAGTGTGTGTGTGTCTGCGTGTGTGTGTGGAGGAGGGCAGATTCGTTCTGCTGTAATGGTTCTGTGCCAAATCTTTTTCAGACCATTCAATCTCTGTTCATGTGCCATACTGATAAATTTATGGAATAAAAGATGTTCTTTTTTCACAAAATAAGTATTGAACTGTGGGTGGTTATTTTGGATGTTTTTCGTGTCAAAAACAGGATCAAACAACCAACGGATGCAAAATGGGAGATGTGAGAACCTCGGTGTGTTTTGTATGTCAGTTGTTTGCATCAAACAACATTTGCAGCCAATTTTAATTTAGCAAATGTACATATTTTTTTCAGTGAAATTGGATATTCGGTGAGAAAAGAGAGCGCAGATTTGATTTTATCCATTGGGATTTGACTGGATTGTGAAAAGGGGAGTTGCTTAGAAGGAAGGCAAGTCATCAGCCAAAAAAAAGTTATATAAGTGCTGCAGCAAGTAATTTTATTTTTATAAAAGAATATACATTTTTTTCCCCCTAATGTAACAACATACACTTGTGTAACACACAATAAGACCATTAAAGGGTTAGTTCACCCAAAAAAATCTGTCAGTATTTACTCACCCTCATGTTGTTCCAACCCGTAAGACTTTCGTTCATCTACGGAACACAAATTAAAATATTTTTGATTAAATCTGAGAGCTGGATCACTCCTCCATACTAATCCATAGACTTTTCGAGGAATTGAAACTTGCCGTCCTTCGAAAGGTTATTAAAGACATCGTTAAAATAGTCCAAGTGACTTCAGTGGCTCAATCTTAACTTTATCAAACGACGAGAATACTTTTTGTGCGCAAAAACAAACAAAAATAACGTCTTTATTTCAACTATTCACTTCCTTCTCTTTGCGCCTCTAGTCAGTTAACATAGTGTGATTTGCGTAGAGCTACGTCACGCGTAGGCTCACTATTGGCCGACGCTGGTCATGTGTGTGATGCGTGTGACGTACAATAACAGAAGCTTATGCTATTAAACTAGTAACCTGACTCGAGGCAGAGAGAGAAATAAATGAATAGTTGAAATAAAGTCGTTATTTTTGTTGTTTTTTATGCACAAAAAGTTTTCTCGTCTTTTGATAAACTTAAGATTGAGCCACTGAAGTCACTTGGACTATTTTAACAATGTCTTTAATAACTTTTCGAGGCCAGCAAGTTTCAATCCCTCATGAAGCCTATGGACTAGTATACAGGAGTGATCCAGCTCTCAGGTTTAATCTAACATATCTTAATTTGTGTTCCGAAGATGAACGAAGGTCTTACGGGGTTGGAACAACGTGAGAAAATACTGACTGAACTAACCCTTTAAGACATGTAGTTAAAAGTTCGAGTTAAAATTTTGATGTCATGTTGACATTTAACATCTGACTCAGTGATTTGTGTGAGTTTATGGGTGTGTCTTAAAATGGAATCGGTGTAGTTATGTGCATTTTGCAGCCATTATGTCAATGTGCTAGCGCTGCTTTGACACTTGAGCTGTGACTGCGCTTGCTGCAGGGTGTTTAGGTTGACCCCGATGGCTGACCTCCGCCTGCGCTGTGTGAGTGAGTTTGTATGTGTGTGTCTCTCTGGGCTGATGTTTAGCCCGCAGTCTACACGCCTCCTGTGCAGGCTAAGGGTTTGCTATGGGGTCAGCATCTGAATACTACTGACTCAGGGTTACAAGACTGGCTATTGGCTAACCTAAGGGTGTGCATGCTAGTCTGTATATGAGGGTGACATTGTGATTGTGTTCCTTCATGTCCATTTGCGTTTTGCATTTTAGATACAAAAACAAGGGACAGTTCAAGAGAAGCTCTGTGCTGCGTGCTTCTGCATAAAAGGTTTTGGCTGATGTTTCATTCCACCCAAGGAGAGTTCTCAATCCATGAATATAAAATTAAGCATGTTTATGAGTATCCGTGTCTTTATGAAGGGATAGCGTCACACAGATGCATAAGGTCAAAGGTCACTGATATTTATCAGTATGTTTGTTTTATTTTCCAGTAAAAATATTTAAACTGTCTTAAAACAAGATGTGGTTACATGAAATAAGGAGGCTTTCCGATCTCAGAGAATAATACCTTTTTTCACATAACATTTAAAAATAAATAAATAAAATATATGCTTAAGAAAAGAAAAAACAATTACTTAATTATATATAATTATTATACACAATTTATTTTTGGATTTTTTTCATTTATAAATGTATTTATAAATATATGTATCTTGTAGTAAACAATTATATATATATATATATATATATATATATATATATATATATATATATGTATATATATATATATATATTATTTTTTTTTACTGCTAAAATTGAAAAAATAAATACTCATTTATTGCATTTTTCTCACCCCAGATATAGCATTATGTTAATTTCACAAATTTGTGGACAGGGTCTCTTTGAAGTATCTCGATTCATGATTTTCCATGAAAATTACACATGCTAATAGTATCATGGTACAATGTATTTTTGTACTCCCAAAATAATTTTTGTATTGGTGGTTTCAATTGTAAATTTTAATTCGACCATACAAGCTGCAATTTGATACAAAACGGTCATGTATGGATATACGGATTTTAAAATCGCAAAAGCTCTGACATCCATTCTATGTTCTTGTTGCGGAGTTCATCTTCGGAGATCCGCTGAAGGCAGCCTAGTGTGTGAGCGTGCCCTTCACAATGATGATGTGACACACCTCACCAAGGGTGCCCGATCCACACTCGCACTGAATAAATTATGTAAGCAGCTTAACAATCCTCATTCTCACCTCATGGCACACATACATATTTGCGCTAGTGTTAACACAGCCTCGGCTGGACTCCATCTTCACACCTCATCTGCTCATGCAGAATGCTTCTAATGTGCGCAAATGACCCAGGGACTGCATCCCTGAACCCTGAATCATTGCTAATATCCCACCCAACTATGAAACGGTCAAGGTCTGAACAAAATTTACAAAACCAAACCAGTCATGGAGTACCAGTTTAGAGATGCTTTGGTTTTTTATTCACTAAATGTTTGTTCCATATTTGGTGTTGTGAAATTATGTATCTCTCTTTGCCAGTATTTAGTTTTCCTTTTGAATTGAATCCTGTCATCCTGTGCTTTTTTTAAGGTTTTGTGCTTTGTATTGACCCTGTTTCCACCCTTGAACTAAAACAGATCAGCTCTCACACTAAAGATGTTCTGTTGTGTTGAGGTTAAAGGAAGAGTTCAGTCAAAAAAGAACATGTTTTTCATCCTGAGATCATTAAAAAATCCCTTTCTTTTCATTGGAGGAGTTTACAACTGAATTGGAGAATCCCCAACAATATGCTATGATCAACCTAGGACGAGAGCATCCACTAGCCAGCCTTCCCCATCTGCTAGCCTCCATAACAGACGAAGAGCTGCTCTAATGTCCTAAAACTTTGCGTTCTGTCCACGTAACAATATAGAGCGTGTACGGGACAGAGAAAAGCTAGGGCTTGGTCTGCCTTCTCGGGGGCAGCACTTGCAGGTTCACTACCTGACCTACAAACGGAGTGGTAGGAACCTTGGGCACATATCCGGTCTCAGAACAACATGAGAAAGACCCGGTCCAAACTCCAGGCATGATTCGTTGACCGAAATACCTGCTACCCTCTTAAAAGAAGCCAAAGCTAACAGGAGAGCTGTCTTCATAGACAGGATATGTATAACTCGACCGTCAGTAAGGGCTCAGAAGAGGGCCTCTGGAGTGCTCTGAGCACTAGAGTTAAACCCAAGAGGGTACTGGGTGAGGATTACGAGGCGGATTTAGCCTTCAAGCACCCAAAGGAATCTAATGACCAGGTCGTTCTACTGCATCGTGATGAGCGGCTATTGCGGCAACATACACTTTGATGGTGGAGGGAGACGGCCTTTGCTCCAACCCATCTTGCAGGAAGGAAAGCACGACTCTGATCGGGCAGAGTTCGGGGGTCTTCCCGGCGGGAAGAACACTAATCGACGAACAGGTTCCACTTCAGTCGCCTCGTAGCATGAGAGGGGGCTCTAGCGGAAGTGATGGTGTCTACCACAGCCTGTGTTAGGCTAACTAGAACCTCCGCGTCCCATCCAGGGACCAAACATGGAGTCTCCAGAGGTCTGTATGTGGGTGTCATAGAGTTTCCTCAGAGGAAAGGGCCAAGGAGGTGCTGTCGCGAGGAGCATAAGTTCTGGGAACCAGGTCCGGTTGGGCCAATACGGTGCAACTAGCAAGACCTGTTTCTCATCCTCTCTGACTTTGCTCAGTGTCTGTGGCAGAAGGCTCACTGGAGGAAACACATATATGCGAAGGCCTCAGAGCCAGCTGAGCGCCAGTGCATCTGTGCCGAGGGATCCTCCGGCAAGGAAATAAAACAACTGACAATGGGTCGTGTCCGGAGAGGCAAATAGATCTGAGTGGCTTAGAAGAATCTCCATATCGAAGGGGTGGTTGCGTGAGAGCTCGTCTGCTGCACGGTTGAGAACACTAGGGAAGTGAATGGCCCGAAGCAACCTCAGATGCTTCTGACTCGATAGGAGGAGATGGCGGGCGAGTCGCGACGTAGACCACCTTGATGGTTGATGTACGCCACGGTCGCAGTGCTGTCCATACGGATCAGTACATTCCTGTGCAGAAGCAGCCCCTTGAGGCGGCACAAGGCTAAGCGTACTGCTTGAAACTCTAGGCAATTGATGTGCCAATGCAGTTGAGGCCCCATCCACAGACCTGAGACTGCATGCCGTTGTGCGTGGCCCCCATCCGTTAGCAGAGGCATTTGTGAGAACCACAGCATGCCTGGACTCTGTAGTCGCTCACTGCAGTCTGCACCTCTTGTCACCCAGAGATGGAAGAATTTGCTCTATTGAGAATGTGGGTAACAATGGACTCTGGGGAGCCAGCGGCGGAACAGAAAATGAACAAATTCTCCACCCGGGAGGGAAGGTGAGGACACCATCTCCCAGAGAGCAACTTCCTCCAACTCTGTGTTGCCCGTCTCAGGGCTGCTGAGACAGGTGGCGTCGTCCTCCTGTGAAAGCTAGACATCACAGAAGAGCTGGCTGTGACATCTTTTCCACAGGGGACTGACACCCTTGGCGACAAACAGACTGAGGAGAAACCACAAGTGACTCTTGGTCTTCTCAACCTGCTTCTGAACTGTGGAGAGCCGTCTCCAACAGTGTTTTTGAAACGGCAAGCCTTGTGAGATCAGAGCACAGAGAAGCGAACTTTGGTGATGTCTTGCATCTTTGCAAGGTTTAGCCGTGGGAAGCTTCTGGACCACCAGTGTGGACATCATCTGACAGAGGGCCGGTGCTATGACTTAAACCATTTACTCGGTCAGTCACAACAATGCACAGCTCAATCCCCGACTCTCAGAACTACCCTTGGTGTACTGTGTGTTTCGGCTTCACACAGACTTGTAGTGGGAGAGTGGCTAAAAGTTTTTCTCAAACATCCGGGCAGGCACGGGGCGGGACAGAGGTCATGACGCGTCGGACTTCGCCCCCCAGCTTATCATGCATCATGCAGTGATCGTGGCCGCCAAATGAGGACAGGAAACGACCACATCCAGAAACACACGGGTAAAACGTCATCCTGAAAAGGACGCGATCTTCCCTGTGTTGCTCTTTTCACAGAAAACGTTCTCTTATTGTAATGAAGCACACAGGGATAAACGCGGCGACACAGCAGGGAAACTGCAGGCCTGCTGTGTGCACTCAACCAAATACCAGCTGTGACAACAGCTCTTTGAAAAAAAGGCAGATAGCGTGAAGCAACAGCTGGTACCCGGGAGATCGCGAAGATCGCTGAAGCGCCGTCACACCAACACAGAGCGGTCTCGGAGAAAACAGCAGACTTGTTGAGCGTGAAGATAAGTTACTAATCTTAAAGCTCATCCACTCAGAGGACACAACCGGTCGGCTCCGAAGCTAAAAGCATATGTGTGTGCTCTCGCTTCCACTTTATAATGCTTTGTAACGCGGAATGCTAGTCCTGCATGCCAATATTCATTGGCTCGTTTTAATTCACTTGAAGGCAATTGGTCTCCCTAGAGTGATCTCAATTCATTGGAAACTCCTCCGACGAGACGTAGGAGTTCCCGAACGAAAGGGAACAGCATTTGTCTGAAATATTTTGTAGCATTATAAATGTCTTTACTGTAACTTTTGATCACTTTAATGCATCCTTGTTAAATAAAAGTATGAATTTTTTATAAGAAAAAAGAATCTTACTGACCCCAAACTTTTAACGGTAGTGTATAATGTTACAAGATTTCTATTTCAGATAAATGCTGTTAGTTTGAACTTTCTATTCATCAAATAATCCTGGAATTTTTTATTTTATTTTTATTTTTTTGCATACAACTGATTTAACATTGATAACAATAAGAAATGTTTTCGAGCTGCAAATTAGAACGATTTTTGAAGGATCATGTGACTGAATACTGGAGTAATGATGCTGAAAACACAGCTTTGATATCACAGAAATAAATTATGTTTTAAAACATATTCAAACAAAAAACAAGTTTAAATTGTAATAATATTTTGCAATATTACTGTTTTTATTTTTTTAATTAAATAAATGGAGCCTTGGTGAGAAAAAGAGACTTCTTCAAAACATAAAAAAAATCTTACCAAATTCCAAACTTTTGAACGGCAGTGTTTATATGCTGTACTTTTCAAAGTTAGGTCTTATATGCCACCATTATTGTACTTTTTGGGATTTTTTTTTAGCTTGACAGCCCCTGGCTCACTTTTAGTATGGAAAAGAACATAACACTCTACTTTTTTATTCCACTGGCAGAAAAAAGTCATGTAAGATAGGAACTAAATACGCTTTTGGGTGAACTATACCTTCAAGAAGACTCCTAGTCATAAACTCAGTATTACAGTCCTGAGCGAAGTATAATTTTCACTCTGTGAACCTTAAAACCTGTCTGATCTTTGGCAGCCCAAGTTATAAGAAAATGAATGCAGCTGTACCGTAGGTCAATACAGGTCTTTGATCTCTGTGCTGACTTAAGCTATCCCTTCCATATGCCGTCCCCCAAACAACCCTTCATCTCTCCCAAGCCGCTCTGCGCTAATACAGTTGTAAAGGGTAACCTTGGAGACAAGGGCTAATCATCCATCCCATAACAACCCTTTCAATCTCCCCTCAGCACCCCCTGGCCTACATTTCTCTTCCTCTTAAATGACAGTACAGTATGTGTCTGTTTCAGTATATTCTGTCATTTTACAATGATCCTGTCCTCTCTTTCTGGTGTGTCATCATCTCTTTCCCCTCTCTCCTCTTTGTTTGTCCTATAGAAGGACATTTGTTTTCCTTTGGGGAAGAGGAAAATCGACGCTGAAAGATGAGTTATTGATTGCAAAGCAGGGTGCGTGAGTGAGTGAGT
Organism: Hybognathus amarus; assembly: GCA_030378365.1. NCBI lineage: Eukaryota > Metazoa > Chordata > Actinopteri > Cypriniformes > Leuciscidae > Hybognathus > Hybognathus amarus. The sequence continues at coordinate 268,954 of JAQIUQ010005369.1, forward strand.
GAGTGAAGGAAAGACAGGATGAGTGAGTACAATAACACATCAACAACATAACAACAGTCTAACTTCAGATGCACCATATTGCTCAAATCCATGCATATAATCTAATGAAATATTATTAACAGTGCCATTCAGCACTAATGTTAACATAAAAAGCATCCTGTGACTATGTTGCCAATGGCTTGACTAAAATTACTAGCAGAACATGTGCGAGACTGCTGAATTTAGAGGTCTTTTGGTTCACACCTCTATCAGATAAAAGATCATTTGAGGCGATGAGACGATACAGCTGATCCTGCTTTAATATCTGATTTTAATATGTATCCTTTTTTACACTTTCTTCCAAATTATCTGGAATTAGAGACGTCGAGAAACATGGTGAAAAAAACACTCCACAGCAGAAAAGACAGAACATCAGGTTACATCACAAATGTCACCACGGTCACTGTTGCTATCGGAGATATGCTGTTTCCATGGCACTGAGGGGCTTGAAGATCTGTGAACCTATTTTTCTGGGTATAGGCGGACAGAAATGCAGGGCACGCATCAGAAACATTCTTTTCTTACCAACTTCATTTACAGCGCATGTGTTAAACAATGGTAATGTCGCAGGTGACATTACCTTAATCATCTGCGCATTTACACACGTTCTCACTTACGAGATCCTTATGCCTACTGTTCACATTTAAGATAGTGGCGCGTAAGTGGACATTGGTGACTTCTGTACAGATTGGCTGGGAATTAATTCAAGAAGCATGAAAAATAAAAGCACCTACAAATGGAGCCTTCATACCCTGCTTTAATGGACTGTTGTCTTTAAAGGGGTGATGAACTTTTCAAAGTGGGAATACGGTTAAACTTTATTTTTAATGACGTTCCAGCTAATGTGGGTAAAACATTGTCCGTTCGTTCGCTTCATTTCAATGAGGATTGTTTTGTAAACAAGGCACAGGTTGAGACTGGATTTGCAGACCGATTAAGATTATAATACGGTGCTGGGCCTTCTATATTGGATCCGGACTCTGGGTCGAACATGTATGGGTGAATCATTCCGGTTGCCATTTTAAAGCATTGGAAGTTCCCTTTATTTATTCTCTTTAAAAAAAAAAAAAATATATATATATATATATATATATATATATATATATTATTATTATTATTATTATAAATATGTTTCTCTCCCCATGTCTCTTACATCCCCAATCCTAATAATAATTGGTTTTATTATTAACAAGCTAAATTGCTAATGACTCCATTTGTGTTCAACGCAAAAAAAGTATTCCAAAAATCGATTAATACTGATTTAGAGTAGTAATAACAACATTAACAACATATTAATATTTATTTATGTATTATTATTATTAATAATATTATACATAGGGTTTGATATGTTAAAAAATTATCAGTTTTAATTATTTTATTACAAAAATACATGAAATCAGTGTTTAACCTACTTTTTCATAAACAAAATGACACCAGAGTAAAAAAACTTGAATAAAAATAGGCTGCATGTTTAAGTGCATGGCTTGTGTGTGACACAAAAAGAGGTTTTGAAGAATATAGTCTCTATTCAAGTGTTGTTCTAACTGAATAAAGACTGAAGGCTTCAAGCTTAAAAAATAAGTGCTCTCATTGTGATAGTTTTGATTGATAAAAGAACTGAAATCCCCGCTCCCATTCACTGCATGCAAAAGCGTTACCAAACATGCATCAACACGTCAGTAAACCATGACCATTTTAATTTCTGGGTAAACTTATCCATTTGAACAGGCCATTTCAACAGGCGTCAGGAGATAAGTTGTGTTCAATTAAATTAGTGATATCAAAGCATATATATTTATGGATTAAACACAAGAAAAGCCTTTAGGATGAGAGACACGCTGTGGAGCGGAAGAAGACCAATTCTGCATGTAAAAATACAAGTGATACCAGCGGCAGACACTAACACACACACACACCAGGGCCTAAAATTAACCTCACAAAAGGCTTGCCAATTTAAATATTCAAGAAGATGAAGGGAACTCAGTTTTTAACTGCACATAAAAGATACATTTTGCGGATAAAGAGCACACCAAATAAATAAATATATATGCAGTGCCGGGAGATCATGATTAGAACCATGCATTAAGTGACAGTATCATAATATTCCTGCTGCTGTCTGTGTTTTAATATTAATCAAAGAACAAATACCCACTGCTCTTGACTGATTTACTTTTATAAGTAAAATATAACTTATATAACTTTAATAAGGATTAATGTTTCATGGATTGTAAATAAATAATTAAAATATAGCCTATGTCCGTATTGTCTGGTAATTCTTAAAGCTGCAGTCCATAGCTTTTTTTGATAATATTTTTTTCTAAAATTCATATTTCAGCAAATACATAACCAGCCAGTGTTCAAAACTCTCTGCTTGCCTTACTCTCTGCATCTCAATTCAAAGCGGTAAGCTTGTAATGTTTTTAATTCCAGTGGTACTGGTGGATTTCCACGGGTGATTCGAGCATGTCTTTGCTGTCATAACGTCACATCTGTACACACACAGCTGTACACATAAAGGAGTCTCGGCTAGTATAGGCTATATTGCGTGTGAGGATGTTGGTGGAGATTTATAGCCTTTTCTCACAGCACTTGATATAATTAAACTTATCAAATTAATGGCAGATCCAGAAAGGTTCAAACGACAATCACCAGTAACAACAGATTCAGATTTCCGCTGTAAAATGCAAAAGACTTCAGACTTCAGAGTGAAAAAACTACAGAAAAAAGTGACTGCAACTGGGCCATGGGAAAACAAGGATACACATTGGAAGGACATTACATGTAGTCACGCAAAGCTGACGTTTTTAACGAGAAAGGAGCATTTCACCCATTTCAACATTAATCTTTATTGAAAGTGGATCATATATGTTGTCGAAATGTAAAAGAATTTTTGAATTTGGTGCCCTCTTGCCCGAGAAAAGACAGAAAATAATAGAAAGCTGAACTCAAATGCGTAACCCAAGCCGCTAAAAGTGCTAATTTTCCTCTTCACTATACTGCGGCTCGTAAAGATAGTCACAAACATCAGATTCGAAGCAGCAGAACTTCAAAATCCTCTTCTTCCATATCATGTTTAGTTTCTTCCGTCATTTTCATACTTCCTATCTCCACAGCGCTTGTTAGCTTAGCTTCTAAACAAGATGGCTGATATTAAATCAGTATCTGCAAGTAAAGTCCCACCCACTGATCTGTAATAGCTAATGTTTGTAGTCTCTACACTTTTCAATGAAATGTGACTTCCTTATTTCTCCCATCTCAGGGGAAAATAAAGGAATAAACTATGACCATTCAAAATTATGACTGGGTTTCTGAAGATACAAAGCTTAATGCAAATGGGTAAAGTGTCCCTTTAAACAATTTGAAAATAAAGCATAGGCGAATTTGCACGGTTTTGCGTGATATGATAGTCGACTGTTAGATTTAATCAGAGTGATTTACTGCAATGTCAGAACCAGAACAAAAGTAAATGTGTTCTTACTTGAGTCAAATCTGTGACTCTGAATGCCAGTATCGACACCGGCGTGGTGAGTGACAGCTGAACACTCTCCTCAAACATTGGATTTTGCCAACGCTGTGCCATGTTGAAGCACAACTCACGTAAAGTTGTTAATTCCGCAAATGACTGTAACGGCAGAACCGACATGGTGACAAGGAAAAACTGCAGAGTGCAGCTTTAAGTCACTGGACATTGGCAGTTGAGGAAAGTTTTATTTATTTATTTAGTTTTAGGCCTTGTACACACCTGTTGTTGTCAATGCTAGATGCAGTACCTGAGTTGATTTACTGACATGGTTTTATTTACTTATTCTACGTTACACACGTCTCTCTCTCTTCTCTCTCTCACACACACACACACTCACACACTCACAGAAAGAGAGAGCAAAATCAGGTTCAAATGAAGTCTGGTGGACTTGCAGCGGGATTCTAATGAAACTGCATTATTTATAGAGCGATCTGACAGGAATGCCTTAGACATATTGATGAATTCTTGTCTATATTTGTATTCACGTGGGGATCCAATGTCACATCTCCCCGGTTACCCTGGATACCCGTCTAAATGGCCTAACAATAACACAGATCACAATGGCAGCACTGTTTAAAGCTCGCGAGGAGAGCAGACAGGAGCGCGCGGCTGAGGAGAAGATCAACAGCGAGAGAAGAGAGCGGAGGAGGAGTAAATACACAATTGGTGATCACTGATCAGTGAAGTAGCATTAGCATTGTTCACACATCCCCAGCCAGCCTCGTCTGTTCTCCCCTCCTCCTCCTCCCTTTCGCGGCCTCTCTTCCTTTCTTGCTGCAGCGTTGCCATGGCGACCGAGAAATGTGGGAATACCTCTGTCCTTCAGAGAGAGGGAGCAAGAGGGAACGCGAGGCTCGGGAGAAAATCGCGTGGGGGGTGAGTCGGTGAGAAACGGTTGAGGGGACCGTGAGCGAGAGATTCAAATAGACGCGGTCATAGAAACGAGATCTGCCGACAGGCCAAAGAAGTCTCATCGTTCGCGCGCACGCAGAAAGCTGGAAGCTATGACATTTTGAGGAGTCATCGGCGTGACTCACGTAGGACACATTTTCTGAGCCCCAAAGCGCTGCTGCCATTTGTTTATCTCCCGTCACATTCCTCACACTACCTCCTCATGCTATGGAGAGGCTGTCGTTACTATGACGACTGTCGGCCTGAAATAGTTAGCGCTCACCCCCTGCTTTCTCTGTGGCGCTGTTTTCTTCTCTTATAGCGGCACTTATCCCATTCCCCACCCCTCCAAACCTCCGCCGTACTGCTCACTTTACTGTGGGACGCAATTCCGGAGGGGCGCGCGCTCTCTCCCGTCCAGCCTCACTTTACCTTTCTCCTCCCTTCATCCCGTCTCTCCCTGCAAATATTGCGTTCAGATTCATTTTATTGGCAGCTTGTGTTTCCATGGCAACATCTTGAAACCATGGAAACTATTTGAACCGATCCAAACGCTCTTTCAAAACTGCTGCATTCAAGACCCCCCCCTCTCTCTCTCTCTCTTTCCTCTCTCTCTTTCCTCTCTCTCTCTCTCCTCTCTCTCTCTCTCTCTCTCTCTCTCTCTCTCTCTGCGCGTCTAGTCAGCCAGTGAATGTGTATGCATGATGCAAATATGTGCATGAGACTTGCATGTGGTTTATCTCCCTTGTACGTGCAAACACATGCAGAATCCACAGGTGCCACAATCGCGTGGTGCGTCCCATGTGAACGCATGATACAAGTGGAATTAGATTGAATAATATAATCAGGTGGGAAATGTGCAGTCATCCTTCTCTGAATGTAGGCATCATCTAACAACATATGGCAGACATCGCACCTATGCATCGCACAGGTCAGAGTGGAAATTCAGTAGATTCCTGCTTTTAAAATAAATAATTTTCTAGGTGGTTTATGCTGGCAGAAGTTTCCACTCTGCGTTTGGGTGGACATTTATTCCAGGTTTAAATAGTTTGCAGGCTAAAGGCAATGATTGGGATGGTGATAAGCAATCAATTATTATTATATACTTTTTATTAAAACCTCATCATATTTCCCTCCCCCCAAAAATTGTACCTACAATAATACAGTAACAAAAGCATTATTATTTAAAATGACATTGTTGTTTAATGACATTATATTTTCTTCATTTTTTAAGTCTCCCGGAAGAAACAATCATAAGATTTACATGCATGTGTTTACCAGTTCTCATTTTGACAAGGCCTACCCCCTGCTCACACCTGTTGTTAATTACCATTAAGTTCTGCATGTGTTTTTGTTTCAGTTCAGTCTGGATGTCTAGCATTCATACATTGTTCAGTATCTGTAAAGATGAGAGGACTAGTAATGACCTTTCCACCTCTCAGCTAATTAACATGTATGAACTCTTGCTCTACAGCGTTAATGATTAAGCATGAATGTGTACTTGCTCACACTGTCCCAGAGCAGCAGGATAATGGATGGGGAACAAGAATGTCCCGAGAGTAATGTGTTTTGTTCAAGGACGATTATGCAACCGTAATCTGAACTAACTAAATTTGGATTTTATAACTTAAAGGACAACTCCGGCGCCCATTCTCAACCATTCTCTGAGAATTGTTTTCATGATTATCAAATGTAAAGAGTTTTAGCTCTAAAAACTGTTTAACTTATAACGCATATGGGGCATAGAGTAATGAAAATAAAAATTGCTATAGTTAATACCACTAACAAGGCTCAAGATAGCCCAACACTAACACTGTAGCATAATCAGGGTCCCTACATGCAAACCGAAGCATTGAGAACAGAAACAGTTTTGAGCAGTCGAACCATGAATGCCGAGCCAAGTGCGCTGGTGAGATGTGAATGAGCCAGAACTTGGCTCGGCATTCGTGGTTCGACTGCTCGAGACTGTTTCCAAAAGTGGCTCCTGCCTGTATTCCGCGAAGTGGACTGTCTTTATAAAATGTCTTCTTATTAAACGTTTGTACACTTACAACGTTCTCAATGCTTCGGTTTGCATGTAGGGACCCTGATTATGCTACAGTGTTAGTGTTGGGCTATCTTGAGCCTTGTTAGTGGTATTAACTAGCGATTTTTATTTTCATTACTCTATACCCCATATACTAGCGTTATAAGCTAAACAGTTTTTAGAGATAAAACTCTTTACATTTGATAATCATGAAAACAAATCTCAGAGAGTATGTTGACTATGTACCAATGTGTAATTAGACCAAAGGTTCATTTTGCGCCAGAGTTGTCCTTTAAAATATGTTGGAATGAAATGCACAATTTGGTAAAGATCTCAGTTTCAGATTAATTTTAGGAATACATGGCCTCTCGGCCTATAGTTCAACAGAATCACAATAGCATGGCAGATGCTACAGTATCTTCTTTATTGCATATACTGTGTAGGCCTATACAGTGCCAATCTTTATGCATACTCCAAATCACAAACATGTGACACACCAATACAAACATCACCAACAAATTTCTTACGCAGATCCACATACAAAATACAATCATACAAGAAATGCTTCTTGTCTTCTATCACAGAGGTATTTAAAGCTAACTTACAATTTACAGATTCTCTCTGCCACTGGTATATTACTCCATCTATATGATATACAGAGATGCAATGTTGCTCTCTAAACCATCAAGGACTTGCATTGTGATTGTGAATATATATAGTCAACTTATTGTTTTCTAGAACCGATGTGTAGCATTATGCTTTTTAGTGTTTTTGTGTAGCTTTTTTTTTAAATTGAGAATAGTTTCAGAACAGATGTGAACGTTCTTAAATTCTACACTTTGAGCCTCCTAGACACTTGAAAAAAAACAGAAATACAACAGAACTGTAATGCAGCAAACTGAACATTTTCAATACACTTCACTGGCCTTTTGTTAATAGGCTCTCACCACTAATGGACTGCGTGCAGAGAAGATTCAGTGCAGATAAGCGGCTATATTTATTACTTCTTTTTAAAGAGAAATTGCAAATATAGATTTCTTTTTAACATCCCCACATATTATTTCCTTGGTGGGATAGTGCTCAGTGCTGAATGTTAAATAAATGTGTTTTGCCGTGAAAGACTGCCCAGTCAGATTAGCTTCAAAAGAGCATTAATAAATATTGTTAAATTATTTCCAATTAAGAAATAATCCAAACGCAGTAACTGATTAAAGGATCAAGCAAACCCATGGGTGCGTCTAAAATCTTAAAAAAGCTTTCTTCGAGGACACATTGCAAAGTAGGGACAGTTAAGCAAAAAAAAAGTAAAGATGCCGTCTGAAATTTGCGGTTGCTGGTCAGTTTGTGTGTAAATGTAAGTTTTTATACCAACGTTTCCACTTCTGATGCCATTTCTAGTGAGAAATTAAATATTTGCTTAGTGGTCAAAGATCATGCACTTTTGATCTAGATTATCAAAACGCTACGCGGGTTCCGAAATCAGTTTCGTGAGGTACCTTTGTGTACAAACAAGTCAACTGCCTAAGCTTTCGAACACAGCCCCTGTAAATACTAGAAGTGTAACGAGCAAGTGTTTACAAAGTAGTTAAGGCTGTTATTATTACTAGCTTGCGTTAATGACCCAACAGTCTGTGCCATCTACAGTTTCATGACAGAACTATGTATTTCTAGAAAAAGTTATATTGATTTTTGTTTGTTTACTTCTACTGCCAAGGACAGGGAAGGTTCAGTAGATTATTTGCACTAAATGAATGGTTGATGTCATTGTGTAATTAACAGAAACTGCTCTTTGTAAATAATTGGAATCTGTTCTGGGAGCGACCTAGGCTGTATCGTGCTGATGGCCTTCACCCAGCAGAATCGGAGTGGCTGTTCTGTCGGAAAACATCTCCAAGACGTTACACACCAGATGACTAGTAAGTCAAAGTGCAAATCACAGTCTTTGCTGTCCAAACTTAATTGATATACGTAATGTGGAACATTATATAGAAACTGTGTCTATTCCTCGTCTAGTGAGGCCAACCAATAAATCTAGAGTAGGATCTAGGAAAAATCTTATTGTAATTAAACCAGAAAATCTAAATAACAGTGAACAGAAACAATTTCTAAAGCTAGGTCTTCTAAACATTAGATCACTCACACCTATGGTGGTTATTGTAAATGAATTGGTGACAGAAAATAATTTCGATGTACTTTGCCTGGGTTAAACCAAATGAGTATTTTGGTCTAAATGAGTCTAGTCCACCAGGAAACTGTTATAAGCATGAGCCCCATCTGATCAGTCGTGGTGGCGGTGTTGCAACCATCTATAAAGATATTCTTAATGTTACTCAGAAAACAGGTCACAGTTTTAATTCGTTTGAAGTACTTGTGCTAAATGTTACGACTCTGAGATGTAAGAAATAAATCCCTATTATCTCTAGCCTTGGCTACCATATATAGACCTCCAGGGCCCTATGCTGAATTCCTAAAAGAGTTTGCAGACTTTCTCTCAGATGTATTGGTGAATGTCTATAAAGCAATAATTGTCGGACATTTTTACATACACGTAGACAATACAAATGATGCGTTAGGGGCTGCGTTTACAGATTTATTAAACTCTTTGGGGTCAAGCAAAACGTCAGTGGTCCCACTCATCATCTAAATCATAAACTAGATTTAATTAAATCATATGGAACCAATCCAACTGATGTAGATATACCGCAAAGCGACAATCTCACTGATCATTACATGGTAACTTGCATAATACGTACTGCTGAAATTTGTTATGTTGCGCCATGTTATAGACCAGGCAGAACAATCCTTTCAACCACTATAGATAGATTCTCAAATAGCTTACCTGATCTATCTCAGCTGCTCAGTGAACGCAAGCAAACAGATGAATTAGAGGAAATGACTTGCAGTTTGAGCAACATTTTCACTAGTACATTAGATATTGTTGCACCAATCAAATTAAAAAAGGTCAGAGAGAAAAGTAAAGCACCCTGGTACAACAGTGCTACGCATGCTATCAAGAGAGAAACTCGTAACTTAGAGCGTAAATGGAAACAAACTAATTTAGAGGTCTTTAGAATCGCGTGGAAAGACAGTACATCACATTATAAAAAGGCTAATCAGGCAGGGCTGAGCATCTCCGCTAACTAATAGAAAATAACCAAAATAATCCAAGGTTTTTATATAACACAGAGGCTACACTCTTAGAAGAAAAAGTTCTATATAGAACCTTAAAAGGTTCTATCAGTGCTACATATTTGTAACCCCTAAAAGTTTCTATACACTCTTAAAAAAGGGTTCCTCTGGGTTCTTTATAGAACCCTGGGGTTCCATACTTGGCCAATAGAACCTTTTACCAAAAAATGGTTCTACATAGAACCATTTTGGAGTTCCATATATGAAGCGGGGGATGGAACCATTTCTGGTTCTAAATAGAACCATTTCTTCTAAGAGTGTAGACTAACAAATATACAGACATCACCAGAGCAAAATATTCCGTTACAGTATATTTGTAATGATTTTATGAATTACTTTGATGAGAAAATAGAAAGCATCCGAAACACAATTATAAAAGTACAATCCTCTATGGTGTCTTATGATTCAGCCTCAATTATGGCCCCTCTAGAACAACTACACCGCTTTACAACTATAGGACAGAGCTAAATAAACTTAGCATTGCATCTAAACCAACAACATGTTTATTAGACCCAATACCCACTAAATTACTGAAAGAAGTGTTACCTGTTGTGGAAGAACCTCTCCTCAATTTTATTAACTTGTCTTTATCTTTAGGTCATGTTCCAAAAATATTCAAGCTGGCAGTAACAAAATCTCTCATTAAGAAACCTCAATTAGATCCAAATAACTTAGCAAATTGCAGACCTATTTCAAATCTTCCATTTATGTTTAAAATACTAGAAAAAGTTGTGTCCGCTCAATTGTGCTCTTTTATGCAAGAAAATGATATCAATGAAAAATTCCAGTCAAGATTCAGACCGCATCATAGCACAGAAACTGCGCTAGTTAAAATTACAAATGATCTACTTTTAGCTTCTGACCAAGGCTGTATCAATACTAGTTCTACTTGATCTTAGCGCTGCGTTCGACACTATATATAGATCATAAAATACTCGACTACAAAACTACACTGGTGTTCAGGGACAGGCATTAAGCTGGTTTAGATTGTACAGTACTTATTGGACCATTATCATTTTGTCTGTTAAAATGGGGAAAAATCGAAGATTTGCTTGTGACTTACATATGTGCGACTCACTCCCACTTCTTTTTTCCCCACTGTGCCTGTGAGTGTGGATCTAAATTGGGTCCTGAGTCCCAACATGATGCCAGCTGAAAATGAGTATGTGTTTGCCTGTCTCGGAGACATTTAAAGTTTTCTTTTCGTCTCTTAAAACTGAGATAACAGAAGTTATTTTATGTTTGTTCTGTTAAAACCTAGTCAGTGTACAATGCTGCCATCTCAAGAAAACAGAAATATAGATGATCCTAGGTAAACATTTAGGTTGTAGAATTTATGAGGTAAATAAATTCACTTTAGAGTAAATATGTGTTTGTGGTTATCTATTATATAAAGAGTTGTTTCAATGAGCTTTGGGGTCCAAAGGATGTCAATGGATAACCATCAACAGCATATTTTTCCAACACACCTCTCTGTCTTAAGGCTTCCAGTGTGTGTTGTCTTTGTTCCCTACTATTTTCGTCCAGAAATAAAAGGCTTTTTCCATTTCTCCCACAGCCACTAAACTGTAATTAGCGTAATTCTTTTAATTAAAAGACCTCAGAGCCTTTTTAGACAGTCTGTGATAGCAGATGAGCCCACACACTTACAGCAGAAGTGTCACTGACAATTAGCCAAACAGGGCAAAACCATGCAGTCTCCACAATTTGACTGCACTTACATGAAAATGAAGAGGGATTTCATACGGCGGGTTGGGAAAGCTTTTTCAATGGGCTGATAAAAATGACAGACATAGACTATGTTAAAATTTGTTAAAACTATGTTAAAATTTTAGATGTCTGTGAGCTTAAAGTAACATTTCATGTATACTCAGTCTGTATCACCCTGAAATTAAATAAAGACTTGTATAATGAGTAGACTCAATCTGATACAGTTTGCTCATTACACTGGTCATGAACAGAAGAGCAGAGAGGATACAACATCAAATATGTGGAAATTGTGCATTTACGCATGTCGTAAATACAATCATAACTTTTTAATGCTTTGGCGAATTGGTGGCTAAAGATGCGGTCATATTTAATGTTGCTGTACAAAATTTCCCAGGCGAAAGTCATTCCAATAGGAATCTGCACATTTGGAAGCTTTGAGTGAATTCCCCACGCAGATTTAGCTGAAATTGTTTATGCGAATTCGCCGCGGTGACCACTGGAAAGCTGCTTGGTTTGAAAGTGAATTCTGTATTAGCTATGCTTCATACATCTCTACTCATTTGATAATGGACTTTTTTATTTCACTCACGTGACTGCACTTTAATTCCTAAGTTTGAATTCGTAACTTTTCATATGATATGCTTTATGCCCTACTGATTGTTAGGTTCAGGAATGGTGTGAAGGGTGAAGCTTTTAAGATTTCTGAACAAATCACAGTATGAATTCATGGGAAATCACAGTTTTCTTAAAAGATTGAGTTGGTGTGTCCATACTTGACTACAGCTCACGTAAGACCGTTGAGAACAATTTGGATGCTGAAAAATGATTGGGTTTTTTTTATCGGTAAAATACCGTATAAATGCAATGTAATTGATCTAATATTACATTTAATGTAATTTTACAGAAAATACTGTTAAATTTAGTTTTTGGATTGTATGTTTAGTCATTGTATCATTTACAGTGAAAAAACGTAAATTGCCATATTTAGATTCATTTTTGTTGAAATAACTTTTTTCTTATTTATGTACATCAAGATTATATGTTACATATAATGTTGTTAAATTAATGTTTATTGCTTTACATTAGTATCATATGTGTTACCCTGATGATGTTTTGTGTTTGTGTGAATGACACTGTGCATGTTTTAGCCTATTTACCTTCTCAGTTTGTGGAAATGATCTTTGATTCATCAGGTGACTTTCTCATCACCACCTGTTTTTGGTGGTTGCCGGTGTATTAAAACAGATATTACCACTTCAATAGGTAGGTTTATTAATATTATATCAGTTAATGAAATACGTTTTTTAAAGTAAATTTAAGATAAATCTGTAAATGTTGCTACCGTATTGTTTTACGGTAAAGTTCTAGCAACCACAGCTTTTTTACCGTAAACTTCACAGAATTTTTACAGTGAAGAATATCTGCCTGTGTGCGATTGTTTGCCATAAATGAGGTTATGAGGTGGATAATGTTACAGAGTTTCACTCCTCTGCCTTCCCAAGTTTCTATACTGTAATTACATGCATGAAAATCTCCCTCTGTTCTCTTTCTCTCTCTCTCTCATGGAATTCATGCATAATTACTAGCATAATTATAGTTCTCTCCATTCTGCCATTATAGTTTTGTCTTGCTCACCGTAGCTCTCTCTTCTCTCTATTTCGCTCAGACTGAGAAACATATCATATAGGCTGTTTTATCGCTGTGGTTATCGAGTGGCTCACAGTGCCTCTCCTGAGCACTGTCTGAGAAAAAGTGGCACACTCTCCCTATTTGTACACAGTCCTTGTGCTCTGAAGTTCAAAGAGATTGGTAAGAGAGACACAACTTTGTCAACTTTCCCCATTTAATTTTTATGGAGAGAATGTGATGTCCCAGGCAGCAGGTACAATCAGACTGATTAGGGAGTAAAAGAACGTGGAAAATATAGTTGGTCAACATAGTGTTGGAGGTTTCACACCTATGTGCAGCCTAGTGGCCAATCTTCAATGATTACAAACCAGTTCTTTGTGTTTCGACAGCCAAAGAACCATGTAGTTATCGGCCAGGAAAATTGGTTCCAAAGCGGCTTCAACTCTTTGCTAGACTAGAACTTATACCATGTCATGCTTACGTAGGGCTAAGACGTGTGGCGACGTACACAGTGACGTAACTACATCATTCACTGGGCTCTCTAGTCAGTGGAAAAAGAAACAGGTTCTGAGAAGGTTCGCAAGTTGAACCAACTTTAAACCAGTACCAGGTTTTTTTTGTTGTTGGTGGAAACGTGAGTGAAAAGTAGTGACTACCAGGAAAAGGAATGGCTCAAAGTCTTAAAAAATCATAAACTAGATGGTTAGGTACATAGTTCATAAGTATATGGTGTGTATAATATGTCATTTGGGACACAATTTAAGCTAAAAAGATTATTTAGGTAGAAGGGAGCAATATCTAAACAAAAATATAAAAAATTTACCAAAACCAACAAAAAATATATTTTAGTAGAATAGATGTGTTTGAGGAACAGCCAACAGAAACGGCTTAAGAAACACTAAATAATGTCTTGACGGAAAACTAAAAATGCAAAATATGTGTGTGAGGGTTAAGGATGACCGACGTCCCAAAAAATTCAGGACAATCCGGAAATCTAAACGAATTCCGAAGCGGCCCTATATTGTCCCGAAAATTATACTAAAGCAAAATCTTGAGTAGTTATTATGAGATAAAACTTTAAAAACTGTCTTGGAGGTTGCTCATTGGCTGCAGCATTTATTATTGTTATTCATTTATTTATTTGTATTTTTTTTGAAGGTCTACAGCCTACTGCAAATTATGTTAGACTAATGTAATAGCCTCTATAGATCCCGCATTTGCTTTTATAATTGGTTAATTTATAAGGTCTACAAAGATACCATAGCGAATTTAGATAAGCATTGTGATATGCTAAAGTTCATGCAAAATATGAATGGTTATAGCTTGAAAGCTCTGATTTAGGCCTATGCATTCTGATTTATGACATTTGAGTTGATTTTGTTTTTTATAGCAGACAGGCGACTGTTTATCTCTGAATAAAAATATGTTTGAATCAGATCTGAAATTCATTATCTTTTATTATAGGCTATTTAGTCTAAGCTAATTTAGGCCTACCTTGCTGTATGATCACTGTAGGCCTACATATTTTCACGTATGAAAGATTGGATAGCACATGTCTGTTGATGATCCTATCGTCACATCACACAATCCCAGCAAAGAGAGAAAGGCAACACAGCGAGTGAGCCTTAGTTGAAACCTAAATACAGTAGCCTACTGTCAGCAACTTACTAATTTATATGGTTTCAGAGATAAGTAATGGGCAAATCTTACTTCATTACAGCTAACATTTGAATGTCCTGAAGCGATTGTTGAATAAGTGAGGTGCGCTATCTGCTGGTCACTTCGAGAAGATTTTTTAGTTTCGTTTGTTAATTCAAAAACTTTCAAACTCAACGGTCTCCGCTTGTGTCCTCCTAACATGTTTCCCTTGCGAAATTAATTTAATGTTTTTTATGTTGCTGTTGAATACTGTTAAATTCTAATATTTTCGCAGTTATTAAGCCATACCTTCTGCCGTACGGATCATGGATTCATAAGCACTGTCCTGGATCGAGTGAACATCGGCGGGCAGTCGATTCTCCCAGCGGAGCTGCGGTGGTGTGTTTGTTTTACTGGTGTGTAAATTAGCCATAATTCGTTTGCTCAGTAATGACGTGGGAGAGAGCTAATTGGGGCAGTGTTGATGGGTGCGTAAATGAGTCTCTAGTGTGATATGCTAATGAGACCCTGATTCTCCAACTCTCCTGGATCAGCCAGCAGACACAGGGTAGGCCTATGAATGATATAATTTTCACAAACCTAAACGTTCATATGGTGGCTTTTACTTTAAATTGACTATAGAAGCATTAAAACATTTTAAGTTGTTTCCATGTGCTTTTATTTCAAGCAATTTAACTTGACATACAGACAAAGCATTCTCGGAAGGAAAAAAAAACAGTTTATCACACATATTAGTCTGATTACACTAACACAAAACAGTTCAGGGATTACCATAGTTTGCTGTTTTTTAAGTGCCATGTAAATACCAAGGTAAAGGAGTAAGGGATATCCGAGTACGAATCACAGTACTTTTTGTTAGTCAAAATTAAAAAGCCAGAGAAAGGACAGCATTGTCACAATTTTGTTATAATTTTAATTCAAATTTGTATTGCTTTTTGACACTCTCATGGTGTCCATATCCCTCTTTTACAGACATCTTTAGGGTATCTTCATGCTTGTGCCTTCACTTCTTCACCCCCACATTTTCTGTTACAGCTAAACAGGAAAAACAGAAAGTATTACATTTGGGATTTTTAATTTTGAGATTCAAGTGTTTATCTACAAACTACATTGAGTTGTTTTAAATGGTGAGAGTGAGTTTAGGCATCTCAAAATTATAATCTACAGTATTTCAAAATTGTGTTTTGTTGAAAATTACATCTAACAGTGTTACAGTATTCAATTATTAGTGTTTTAGGACAGGCACTGGTAATTGAAATGTAAAAATAGAGGAAATAAATCCACCATCAACAAATATCAGTATATTGTGCTTTCTAAAACATTATGTTATAGTCAGTGTTGGCTTTTGGTCATACCTCGAACTTCCAGTTTGCACTCCACTTCATCTGTTCCTAGGTCATTGATAGCTCTGCATGTATACTTCCCTCCATCAAACGAGCTGGGTTTACTAATGTTTGAAGTCAGCACACCCTGATTATTCTGCATGAGAAACTTTGGATCCTCTCCAATAATCATCCTATTTTTCATCCATATAATCTTTGGCTGGGAGGAGAACAACAGAGAATGAGAAAGAGAGAGCAATGTTGCTTAAATTGCTCAAAACTGCATGGGTATATTGCCATTGGTTTATATAGTCACACAATACACTAACACGTACTTTCGGGTACCCACGGACAGCACAGCTGATGGCAGCGCTGTAACCTGCGACGACAGACCTGTCCACAAGAGGTGTGATGAATTTAGGGGAGCTGTTCATATCTTTTTCCTTGTAGGGTTGTGCTTTATTAGTAAGACCTAAGAGAAACAGGTAGGCAGAGGATTACACAAATACATACATCGCTTCAGTAGAGACACTCGTGCACTAATTGTCATGTAATGCAACATACAGTGTTTCGTGATTAATTTTTAAACTGCCAGTATGCAGGCACCTGTTTTGCAGATGACAGCTGTGTTTTTGCTGACGCCAGCATCATCGCTCATGCCACAGATGTTCTCACTGAACACACGGAAGGAGTACTCATTCCCCATCACCAGATCAGACACGGTGCAACTAGGTCTACGATTGTGTTCAACAACCGTGAACCACTCCTAAAACAAGTAAGAGACAGATTTGTTAAGAAACAGCCATGCAAATAACTAAACATCTGAATTTAGAATTGACATATACATTTGTATGTTTGCTCTGTGCATTGCTTTCATGCAGTCATTGGCCTTGTAGGTAGATACAGACCTCCATTTCTGTATCCACCATCGGCTAGGATATCTGGTAACGCTTTAGATTACAGCCCGGAAAGTACTGTGTAATTAAGAGGAATTTACAGTGTAACTTTCTGTAATTATATTGTACCTATAAAGTACTGACATGTAAGTATAAGGGAACAACAATATTTAAAGTTTGGGGAATAAAAGGGTAACAACCAGGAGAGTTAAAAAATATTTATACTGTAAGTATTTTATAACTAAGGGGTTCTTATTCTACTATTAAGATACAACAATCTTACATTTGGGAGCAATTTAGCGAGAACATTCACTGCATACCGTTTTGTAGCAATTGTGTATCAATATATACTGTAGGCTTTTTAGAAACGACAGGGTACATCTATGCATTTATAAAAAATAAATATAAAATAAAAAAATTGATAGCAAAAGTGCAGATGTTTATGTTTGGGCTAACATGTTTCAAGGGAAGAAAAGCTAAGACTATTGCAATTTTATAAAATATACTTGGAAATATATCTGGTTTTGTGTGGTTACATGGTAAGTGGTGCTTGTATAATAAATAAAGGTTTCCGAGTCAGTGATATAAGATTGTGTATATGCATTTTTTTTTGTACTTATCCTATAACTACCTGGAACAAGAGGGTAACAAACACCACTTTAATTTACAGCCCGCAATGTCACATTTACCCTGTAACTACATGGAACAAGAGGGTAACAACAAGCACCAATGAAACAAGAGTATCTTTCCACTATATTTAAGCAAAAGTTTCAATAGTTTTCGTTTTCAGGGCACTTTTGTTAAAAAGATTACTTTAAATGCATCGATATATACCCTGTACATTTATAAAGCCTATACAGTATGCACTGTTTCACCATTATTTCAAAATGGTATGTTCTTGCTAAATTGCTCCCAAATGTGAGATTGTTGTATCATAATAGATAAATAAGTACCCTTAGTTCTATAATACTTATACAGTATAAATAATTTTTTTAAATTTCTCCTGGTTATCCCTTTATTCCCCAAACTTAGAATATTGTTCCCTTATACTTATTTTGTAAGTACGTTATAGGTACACTATAATTACCGAAGGTTACGCTGTAAAATCGCTTTATTTATGCAGTACTTTCCGGGCTGTAATCTAAAGCGTTACCGGATATCCCCTAAGTTGATGTTCTTGACAAAAATTCTAAATATACAATTTGTTGCTTTACTACACTTTCCAAACACAAATGTTGCTTTATATTCAATATAAACACAAAAAACATAAGTTTTTTTGCAAGACAGACCCCTGGTTTCAGTCAAGACCTAGTCTCAGACTAAAATGCTTGAGCTGTTTTAACTGAAAGAAACTTGCACTGTGTCACGAATTTGGTCTTGTCTCTGTCACATTTTGGTTTGTTCATGTCATGTTCTATGTCTGTCATGTGATTCCCTGTTTGTCATGTGATCCTGCCATGTGTCTTGTCATTGGTTAATCGTGGTTGTGTTCAGCCCCGACAAAATGTTGCACAACGTTTGCAGAACATTTTACTGCGCTTGCTGCCCAGAACACAAGAGAACATCCCAATCAATTGAAGGGATTGCTGAAAATGAAATTGCAAGCACACATCTTACCTAATTCAGGCTAAAACACATCTATTTAGCCTCAAATACTGACTTTATTTGTAGTTCATACTGTTTTAATATCCTGTATTTTCTTTCTCATATTTAGGAAAAGTACTTAATTACCATTGTTAATTCCTATACTGCAGTGAAGCTAAAAATATAAACAACTAGATCAATATGTTGATATCCTCAGTCGTTGTAGCTGCATCAAACACATTTGTAAATTACTTTCCTTGGAACACATTGTGTTCAATTTAATACCGTGTACTTTATATACATGTTGCTGCTGATTGGACTGCAGTTCGGACATACCCACCAAACAAGAGAAAACTTATCTCAAACCCTGTTGCACACCGGTGCACGCCGTTTCCAGGAAACATGACGTTCAACCCGGAACCCATTGCAAAATGTTGCACACCGTTTTGTACTTGAATGTGCCCCCGGCCATAGGGTATATTTATTTTTTATCCATACTCTAGGCTACCTACAACCATTCAGGTGTGTTTATTTATTGATTTGAAACTTCTAACAGCCAAAAATATTTGGTGCATGTTGGTTAAGTTATTTTTCACCAGACTCTATAAGCTCATTAAAACATTTCCTCATGGTGCTCGCGCTTTGTGTAGATGGAGCAGAAAACGGTCTTTTAACACTGTTGGAAATACACAATTCTCTATAATGTCACTGCATGCAATAGCATTAAGATTTAGGGACCTAATCAAAGCTGAATTAGAAAGGAGTGTCCACATGTATTTGACCAAAACGTTCCTGTTGCTGGTCCAGGTTTACCTTGGTTTTCATGTCGGCCTTTTGAATGGTATAGCCAGTGATCTCCGCGTTGCCATCGTCTTTTGGAGGCTTCCATTCCAAAGCAGCATTGAAACCCCAAACATCCGTTACAGTGACAGCCATCGGTGGCCCAGGCTTGTCTGTATGAAAATGAAAGAAAAAAAATTAATGTAGTTATTACTGTAGAGCTTGACACCAATACACTATCCTAATTTTAACCATGAGACTAATTAATGTGTGCTAATTGGAGAAGAAGCTACAAGTGAGTGAGCAGAGGAATGATAAAAAGGAAAGAGGGATAAAATGAAATGGGGACGAGGGTGAAAACATGAGCGTGAGGTAGAGATAGTGAGATCAAGCTACAAAAAAAAAGAGAAAAAAAGATTGAGAGCGGGAGAGTTCGAGTTTGCGGCTGGGAGCGGTTGGCATTAATCCTGGCCAGGCTGCTGGGATGCTGGCAGCAAACTGTGACTAAATGGCTGTCTGGCTCATCTGAAGGGTTTATGCACTCTCATTAGCTTACCTCCCAGCGGGAACACAGAGTGAGTGTCTCCTAATCCTATCCTAATCCCGTTCAACACCAGGAATAATCCAAACAAAACCCTGCAGAATAATCCCTGCAACCGAACTGACCTATGACATCCTCAATTTTGATGAAAGTGTAAATGTTTAATATGAAACCTTTCTGCCAGTTTAAGAGTTAGAAATTCAGCATCACTTTTGAAAGTGATCCACAAACAGTTTCCATGGGTTAACAAAATTAACCTGACTAACCCTTTCACTTTGTAGAGAAATTAACTTTTTGACCAAAGCAGTTTAATCCTTTAATTTTATGTCATCGCTGTATTTGTGGCCAACTATACTGAAGATTATGTCAAACTATTAATCTTATACAGATTGGAGTCAAGTAGAATTATTGGTACCCCCTTGACTTGGTACTGGGTCGTTTTCAATTTGTACAGTTGAAGCAGTTTTGTTCAAAGCCTTCGTATGTCAATACAGGTGTCCCCCAGGGCTCAGTATTGGGTCCTCTTTTATTTATTATTTATCTTTTACCCCTTGGTAATATTTTTTAGGAAATGTGGTATACAATTCTACTGTTACGCCAACGACACCCAACTTTACCTGTCATCCAAACCTACCTCTACTTTTCCTCCATCTGTCCTCTCAGATTGTTTAGCAGAGATTAAAGAATGGTTTACTTCAAATCTTCTTAAACTTAACAGCAGTAAAACAGAAACTCTTCTTGTTACCTCAAAACCAATCTGATGAAATCCCCATGTTTATCTGTGAATATTGACAACTTAGCAGTGTCTATATCTAAACAAGTTGAAAGACTGGGTGCCATCCTTAACAGTACTCTCTCATTCAAAACACACATAAACAGTGTCATTCCCATTGCTTATTTCCATTTATGTAATATTAAGCGACTTTGTCCAGCTCTCAGTAAAAAGCACGGCAATTCTTGTTCATGCTTCGTCACTTCCTGTATTATTGCAATGCTCTTTTTTATGGACTGCCTTCAAAGCTACTCCACAAACTCCAGCTTGTACAGAACTCGGCTGCTGGAATCATCAGCAGAACTCCTCTAGCTGAACACATTACTCCCATTTTACAACACTTACACCGGCTACCGGTGAAATATCAGACTAATTTAATCTTTCTTACTAGGCACTCAACAATCTTGCTCCTTCATTCTTATCTGACTATCTTCATATTTACACTCCAACTCGGACTTTAAGGTCATCCCTTTGAACTTGCACTACTTCTATGTGGTCCCGAGCCTTTAGTCATGACTCATGCAGCTCTTTATTTATGGAACCTGCTGCCACAAGATGTGCGAAACAGTGAAAGTCTTTGTGTTTTTAAAACTCGCCTTAAGACCAATCTTATTTGGCAGGCTTTTATGTGATTACTTTTGCATTGTAATGTTGGTATACAGGTTGTAATAATGAGTATTTGTTTATTGTCAATTGTTTTATTGTGTTTGTAAGGTGTCCTTGAGTGTCATGCAAGGAGCCTATAAATAAAATGTATAAAACCCGAGTAACGCAGTCTCATCCCAAGACGTCATACAACTGAAGCTTTTGACCATACGTCAATATCCGCCTTTTTAGGGTACGCTTAAACGTCGGTTATATGACGATCCTGGACCATCATACAACTGACGCTTTACCTTTAATGTCAGTTAGGTGACAGGGTAGGTTTAGGTCTGAGGTAGGTAGGGTTAGGATTAGATAACGTCATCTAACTGACGTTTAAGGGTACCCTAAAAAGGCGGATGTTGACATGGTCAAAAGCTTCAGTTGTATGACGTCTTGGGATGAGACTGCGCTGACCCGAGCTAGGCAAGCCAAAGGCGACAGTGACAAGGAACATAAACTCCATTAAGGTGTCAGAAATAGACAAAAATCCTTTTGGAGAAACCAGCCTCAATACCACTTAAAAGTAAGAATGGCTCACCCTGATTTTTTTCTCATCTGTTTTTGTATCTAAACTTTTGGCAAGGTAAAAGACCCTGTGTCTTTAAATTCACACACTGTAAAGGATGTCTTTAGCCATCGCATCACATCTCATGCTGTTTTTTGAGCATCGTGCCAAGAGCATTGCATCTTCATGACGGCGTGTCAAGTTGAAAAAACTCAAAGAGAAGGCCTTGAGGGTATCTCTCAACATAGCTTTGGGAAGCTTGAGGTCATATCCCATTCCACTTACCCATCTCCTGCTGCTTTTCCTGTTTCTCCTCATGAGCTCTTATTAACTCAACTCAAAATTATAGAAAATTAATATCCATGCCTTTCAACTAAGATCAAGTATTCAGGGAACCTACAACTCTCTAACTCTTGAACTTGAAAGTATGTTGTTGTGCACATCCCTGATTAAAAACATTAACCAAATCACTTTGTTGGCTTGGCACTAACCAACAATCTGGATTTCAATGGTGGCTTTCTCCTCCATGTTCTCAATCTGCACGGAGAGGGTGTACTGGCCAGAGTGCTCTCTGACTGTCTGCCTGATAAACAGGATGGTGTCGACACCACTTGTGCGGATATTCACCAGCCCTGTGTCAGAGGTCCGCCATCCTTGAACCAGGTGACCGTTGGACGTGGTTTGCCCTGATAACAGTTAACATGGTCTAAGTTAATAATTTGAAGTGGTGTAAAGACCAGCATCTGAATAGAAAATTAGCTCTTCTCAAGTATAGAGCAGAACAATGTACGTGCATTACTGACCTGGAAGGGAATGACAAGGTTGACCTTCTCACCCACTTGTTTGATGTACTTAGTCCTAAGCTGCCGAGGGAGGCGGATTTTAGGACGCTCTGAGAGAGGAGATTGAGTGGGGAAGAAGCAGAAGAAAACGTGCTGAAAATGACAACACACACAGTGGGGTGTTTATATACTTTATGTTCAATGTGTCATGGACGAGTGTGTTGCGTCTGTGTTAAATCTGTATTTGAGTAGTCAAAGGGATAGTTCACCCAAAACATAATATTATGTCATCATATACTTAGGAAGATCTTTTGAAAAATGTCTCTTTTAGTCCACACAATGGGTCTCATTCATGAAACATTCGTAAATATACGAGAGATGATTTGCGCGTAAAGAGACCTTACCAAAAACTCTGTCCTGATTCACAAATACTTCGTAAACGTCAGATGTGATAGTGAAATGTGTGTGTTTGTTAGTGAATTCCAACCAGTCATAAATGGGATGCGCGTGCACGTTCATTCTCAATTACCATAAATCCCGCCCATTATATCCGACTGACATCTATATATAGGCATATAATAACATGAATGCGAATGAAAAAGAAAGATTTCTCGGATGCAGAAATTGAAGTTTTATTATCAGAAGTTCATTCAAAACACCAATTTTATTTGCAAGCGTACATAGTGGCCTATTAGGTCCTAAAAAAGGAAGCTTGGCAGCATATTACAGATGCAGTTAATGGAGTTTCATCTGTTAATCAAACAGTCCCAGAAGTGAGAAGAAAATGGTTCGACATTAAGCTTGACAGCAAAACACTAGTTTTTTTTAAACAAAGTAGAGATTACTTCGGAAAAATCTTATTCAAACTGGAGAAGGACCATTGATCACCAGATCTGCTTTTACTTTTGAAAGCTTGTTTGAAAAATAATAAAGGTAATTGTGACTTTTTATCTCACAATTCGGACTTTTTTTTCTCACAATTGCGAGTTTACATCTCTTATATCTTGCAATTCTGACTTCAAAAAACGCAATTGTGTGATAAAAAGTCGCAATTTTTATCCTTTTTTTAATTCAGTGGCGGAAACAAGCTTCCATTACTGGCTCTCATAATAGAAGTAAAAAGAAAAAACGTATGTATTACTAAATAATTTTTTTTTTCAAAATGCTTTTTAAATATGTCCCCGATTAAGGTGAATTAAAATGCAGCCTTATTAATGAGCAACGTTTGGATGTTAAGCGCACCATTTACGCGTGGCTGGGAGCAGGTGTAGATTTATTTCGTACCAACCAGGGGCGTTTCTAGGTTTTAAAAACATCAGGGGCTGAACCCAGGGGCTGGGGTGGGGTAATGACATGATTCAATACAGAGAATAATGTATATTGCAGATATGCAGGGGCAGACTGGTTAAGAAAAAACATCCCTGGCACTATAACCACACCAGCCCACATTACCACACAGTCAGACACATGCAGGTGAGTTAGTTAGAGGGGTTCAGAGGCATCCCGAGAAAATGTGGATTTCTCAGACCTACATTTGTGCATTTTAAGGTGTTTGAAGGTCATAAAAATGGTATAACAATAGCTTTAAAAGCATGTCAGTGGGCAGTAGCATTACAGATTGAATGAGGATTTTAAAATGAATGATCCACGCTTGGATGCAAATGCAGAATGATTCTGCTTATTGTTGACCATACACAATCACAAATTTCAAATAGGAATGGCCTTAATGAGAACTCTTTCAAGGATTATTTTACATAGATGTTATTTCAATCAAACACCAGTGCAATCTTTTTGTGTCCAGAGGAAAAGGAGCGATTTATATATTAGCATTAAAGATTGGTTTCAATTGATGAAACTTTCCTTTTGGATTTTATGGGCTACATAAGAAAACTAGACAGCGTTTGAGTCTACTTAGGAAGTTAAGGAATTTTGACATTGAAAGGAGGCTCTTAACCATTGTTTATAGATCAATAATTGAAAGTGTTTTAACTTATAATATTGTTTCATGGTATTACAGTAAAACAGAATAAACTAACACGAGTAATCAATGAAGCAAATAAGATCACCGGCCAAAAACAGAGCACATTACAAGAGCTATTCACAATTTTATTTTAGAGAAAAGGTCATTATCAATATATTCAGACCAGTCTCATCCCCTCCATTCCTGCTTCGAGATCCTTCCTTCGGGGCGCAGACTACGGATACCGCTCCGCCAAGAGGAATATTTATAAGAGATCATTTGTTCCATTGACAGGGACTGTTTTAAACTCAATTCTCAATTGAGGTGTGTGAATTTGCACATACTGTATTAATTTAACTTATGTAGGCCTATGTGTCATGATTCTGCCCTCTTGTCCTACTCTTGAGGCAGGATCATGACAGATCCTTGTTTTGTGTGCAGGCACATGGCCTTGTGTTTGGGCTGTGTGTGTTTGCGATGTCTCGCCCTTGTGAAAAAAAAGTATACTTTATTGTATTTGAAATATATTCCCTTTGTCAATAGTACATTGCAAATATACTAACAAAAAATGTACTAACTTTAAATATATTAAAAGTATATTAGCATCATGCTTTTTACCTATTTTCACAATACAACTTTTAACAAACTTTAAAATAATTGTACTTTAGTATATTTTCTAAAAGTATATTGAAAAACAAGCATACTTTTAACATATTTCTAAAAAGTACACTAGAAGTGCATTGGTTATAAATACATGCTTAATTATATTTTTAAGAAATATGCTAAACACAAGTATACTTTTAATATATATTTCTAACAAGTATACTAGAAGTACATTGGTAATAAATACATGCTTAATTATATTTTTAAGAAATATGCTAAACACAAACATACTTTTAGTGAATTTTTAGTGCATTTAAAGAAAACATACTTATGTTGCTCTTACTTACAATACATTTTTGGAGTACTTTGTATAAGAACATAGCTAAATTATTAAGCTTTTAGTGGGTTTAAAATATATGAACTTTATAAACACTTAGGCCTACTGCAATATATTTAAAAATGTATGTATTTATCACTTTATATATATATATATATATATATATATATATATATATATATATATATATATATATATATATATATATATATATATATATATATTTACAATGTACAAACTTGTAATTTAAATTTGTCAACTATTATTAAGTATTGCAATAAGCATACCTAAAATTAATGTTGTGCACTATTACTTGTTTGTAGACTTGTAAAAGGCTGTTATCCACTGCATGCTGACGTTTATGCTACGTGCACAGGGATTTCAACATCATATTGAGCATCATATCAACAACAACCCTTTGTCTATTTAGTTAAGAGGACTAGGAGGAAATCGTGCGATTCGTATGGATTAGGTGCTTTTGTTTTGTGATTCACTTTTTGAAACATAGCGTTTTGAGAAAACAGTGTTGATTTTACCCAGCTTCTTCAAGTTTGTGTGATGATCACAAAAGTGTTGTAATTATCTTTAAGTATATTCAAAATTGTTTGTTTCATTTTGAATATGTTATTGTGTTGTTGTTTTTTTCTTGTTGAAAAAGTAACATTCAGAAGGGTTTTATTTTAATGTGATTCCTTTTACAGTAAATAAAGAGAAGTGTGCAATGTTACTCCTGACCGTTAGGGGCAGAGTCGAGCGATGGGTGTTAAGCTGTGCGGGTCGTCGTGAGTTTTTTTCATTACTCCAGAAAGCTTGAACTTCACACTCTTCGTTTCTCTCCTGTGTGCTACAGGTGGGTAAATGTATAAAAACCCTTTAAAGTTGAATTGAACCATTCTGAAATGTGTTTAGAGTGTAAGTGAATTGTTTTAGAGAAGTGATTTGTCAGAGTTTGTTTTAGAGTTTGATTTAAGCGAGAGAAAAGCTTGACCGATAAGCGGCCTACTGAAAACGCACATGTAACGCTTGTGAGCACGTCAGTAAAAATACATTTTTCTACGTTACTCATTCAAACAAATGCACATGAAGGTATTTTATAAGCTTTGAGGTATTGTTTAACATACTAAATATGTGTTTGTAATGTCGATTAATAATGGTTAAAGTGTTAAATAAGGTTTAAAGTTATATTATTTGAAGTATCTTAACAATTCTGAGAGTGATTTGAAGCATGCATTAATGTGATAACGTTACTGGTAAAATATTGTGAATATAAATGGTTAATCATTTAAGAGAAGTAATTGAGTTATATTACTGTGGTTTTTGTATTTCTTTTTTGACGAATAGTGTGAAATATAAAAATACAAGTCAGTTAACATGACTTTGAAATTGAGGTTTATTTTATTTCAGATTGTGACTTGACATGAACATTGAAAGTCATTATAGTGTTGAGAAGACATTAAAAATGTGATATGTTGAGCATAATGTTACTCTGAAAAACAGATTTGTTTAATGAACATATTGTGAATAAATTACTCCAGAGAGCTTGAACTTCACACTGTCTCCTCGTTTCTCTCCTGTGTGTTACAGGAGAATAATCTGTCCCTTACAGGTGCCGTCGCTACAGTACCCGTTACATTTGCATCGCGTGTGACATTTGAAACCTCATCATGTTGTGATTCTAGGTAAGATTTGTATTACATTAACATTACTTGTCTTTGCCAGTAGTTTTTTTTTTTGACACAAAGTGTAAAAACACGTCTTTTTTTTGGTTCAGCTACATTCAATGTGACCAATCAGAGCTAAGCTTTTCAAATTGAAGTCGAAGCAGACTCGAAGAGATGAAGATGCTGCCTTAGAAGTTACTGGTAAGCTTTTCCAATAGAATTTCTAACCTCTCTTTTTTGACTATTCATGAAATTAAAGTATTTTTAAAATATTTTACAAAATACAAATTATGTTGTAAAGTGTTTTTCACAATAGAGTGCTTAAGTGATGACGTCACTTTGTAGGACAATTCCGGAAGCTAGCGGTGCATGGGTTCCCTCCGGTCGAAAAGCAATGCATTTTCCCCATAGACTTTTGGAAAAATCGCAAAAAATAAGATCTGTGTTTAACAAAGAATTGTGACCCTGACACGTTTTGTTTATCAAGATAATCTTTACAAGTTAATCCAAAATTTATACATTTTGAAGCCTATATAATGATTTAAAAAAAACACCAGACACAAAGTTTAAAAAACCACAAGCAGGTTATAACTGTGTGATCTGTCATAGATCAAAACGTGAAAATATTCAGAGGCTTTATTGTTCACCACAGACCTTATTTCAGGCGATTTAGCAAAAACCCATTCAAAAATCCCACAGGCTTTAGAGCGAGGAACCGGGAGTGCTAAAATGCTAATTCGCTTCCGCTTTTCGGCCTACAGAGTGACGTCGTAACTTCAGCACTCTATACATGCCATTTCAAAGCAGCCTTATAGAAAATGTACATGTCTCTTAGGGATGCTCCGAATCGAATCGGCCAGAAGATCGGTATCGGCTGATCATAACAATTTTTGACTCGATCGGTACTCACTAACTTGGCCGATCTTACAAACCGATCGCGATTTGATGACGTCAACGCGTGAGGACGTACGTGATGCTTATATTGGAGAATGTTTAATTAAACCTTATTTGTTACATCAGACTTCTTGTTTGATTTTTTTTATTAATTTATTTTCTCCTGCTCAGACTTGTATTGGACGATGTTTAAGTTACATCAGACTTCTCCATTTTAGGAGACTAAATGCTTATTTTGTCCTCCACAGTATTGGACAATGTTTAAATAAACCCTATGAGCTGCATTAAACTGTTCCATTTTGTTTATTTGTCTTATATTAAGTCAATTAAGCATTCGGTATCGTTGATTCTGGCCGATCACCATGACAAGAAATCGGTACTCAGGTATCGGCTGCAAAAATCCTGATTCGGAGCATCCCTACATGTCTCTATTACAATTTAGTCTGATCTATAATATAAATATACTTTTCAACTTGAATGGCGTTGTGTCATTTGATTTATATTGTGATGTTTCTTCTCTTGTATACACCGTTCGATTAACGCAGGAACCAATATTGATATGATATACTGATACATTTCCTCACTGCTATTCACAGTGTACTTTTATTGAGTATTTTGGGTGTAATACATTATGTCTACTGTCTGATGTAGTGGAAAGTAAAAGTTGTATGAACATGCCCTCTGACCTTCCCTATTTTACTTTAACAGACACTCGTGGAGTTTCCACACACAACTCGTGTCGGAAGCGTGAGCGACCATCAGGCGCAAGTGCAACAATGAGCAATTTAGCAAGAAAATTTGAAGTTTGCTTGCTGTTCCACAATGTTTCGAATAATTTTTTTTCAGCATTCTTTTTTTTTTTAAACATGGTGCATTTTGTTCTGTTTTTCAATGCTAGAACCATGTGAGGATTTAATAAACACAGTTTGAGTTTATTATGTGTATCTGTGGTATTGAAGTTACATATTATTATTGTAATGACCCTGACAAGTGCGTTCAGCATTGGGGAAGAAAGTATATTTTTACTCTAAAAAATATATATATTTATAGTATATTTCTTGTTTGTTTGGAAGACACTCTGAATTAATTTGTAATACAAAAAGTACTATAGCTTTGGGGTAGAAAGTATATTTTTACTCAAAAAAATATATTTATGGTATATTTCTTGTTTGTTTGGAAGACACTCTTAATTAATTTGTAATGTACTTGTAATACAAAAAGTATGCTTTAATATCACTAATCAAGCATGAAAATTCACATGTACTTAAAGTGTACTAAGTATACTTGAAATTGTCTCAATTTAGCATAAAAAAGTACACTAAATCCACTTAAAGTTATACTTTAGTATAATTTAATTATTACTAAAATACACTTGGTACAAAATAAATTTATCCAAAATAGCACACTTCAAGTTAACTAATTATTAACACACTTGAAGTATACTAACAATTAGTCTGGCTGCAAGTATACTTTGCATACTTTTTTTTCACTAGGGCGTTCTCTGGCCCCACCCGCTTGTTACGTTTTGTCATCATTGATTCATCTATGTCACCTGCTGTCAATGTCTGTTTCTCCCTTGATTCCCTTGTGTTTGCTGTCCTATGCCATGTCTATATGCTACCTTGTCTTAACGAAGTTGTGATCTTGCAAAATTGTCTTGTTCCTGTATAGTTTAATGTCAAATTTGTAGTCTAGTGTTAGTCTTTATTTTCCCTACCAGTGTTGTTTGCCCCCTCGTGGGTTTTGTTTTCCCAGTTTTCTGTTATCAATAGGCTAAACGTTGTGTGTTTGCATACTGCAATTGGGTTCATCTGCTATCCACATAACAGTGTGTATTATTTATTTCTTATGTGGTTTGTAACGTGGTTGTTGTGCTAGTGTCAAAGATGAATTTCTGTCCAGTAGCCTACACCTGAACAGACAATTAATCAAATTCGCTTTCATGTTATTATATGCCTATATATAGATGTCAGTCGGATATGATGAACTTGATTTATTTTAATTGAGAATGAACGTGCAAGCGCATCCCAGGTCTCTTTACGCGCAAATCACCCGCGCATTTATTCACCCTTTTCTCATGGTTTCTCAATAGAGTTCATACAAGTATAGAGTAGAAAAGCAATAATTCTAATCATTTGCTCATTGCAACGCAGTGTGACAACATGCCCCGCCTGCACAACTGGGACAAAGTTCTCTTAAATATAGGATTTAAACTCGGTTAGTCTGTCTTCTGCTGTCACACTAGCATTCAAGAACTGTCTCAACTGTTAATGAACAGATATAAGATAAAATAATATCAGACTTGTTTAAAATTAACACTAGAAACTTACTTTTGCTATGGTTAAATAAATGTTCAGTAATATCTTCAATATAGGCAATATATTTTTTTAAATTCTATAGTGTTGATGGCAACTAGAAAATTCGTCTGCTAACCTCCATAATGTGTCATGTTTCAAATCAATGCCAGTTGGTACTCCTAATCAAATGATAACATTAATTACTGCCAGGTGGTGGTTAATTAATTGAATTAACGAGATGAATGCGTTCCTGATATATTAGAGCCTGAAGAGTGGCTTGATAAGGGTTATTTTTGGGTCATCTGTCCTCATGGCTGTGAAGAGATTTGTGTTTGGAAGAAGCTCATTGTCATCCTTTTTCTCTTTGCTGTTGATGGACTTAAAGAACCAGGTAAGTAGCCTACCATTAGGCTTTGAAGTGAACAGAAGCATTCTGTTTTTATGTTGGAGTTGTTTACTAAACTTTATAGATGGTGAAAATAAGCTTTGTGAACCATTGAAGCTTTCCTTTAACACCATTACTACTCTTGGTTTCTTTGCTGTCCAGTGATCAAATGGATGATGGTCCTGTGTTTTTTTTTTTTTTTTTCAGCGTGGACCATCGGCCATTCGGTCTCCCTCTGTTGGACATTACATTCGCCTGCACTACGGCTCTCCACCTCTTTTGCCTTTGACTAGCTCCGCCCTCCCTCAGGTTCCACCTCCATCTATGGTTGCTGCAGCCTCTAACCTCAGGATCGCTGCTTCCACTTCAGGGGTTCGGCGCTGTGGCCTAGTCGCGGTCGCCTAGGTCTTTGTGTCTCACTGCCTCATCGCTTCTCTGGCTACGTGGTGTGCTCCACCTCCATCACCTCTGGTAATCCCCTTGGTAGTGTTGGGACTCTTCACTCCATGGCTACTCCATTCTGCGACACCGCTGTGGGATGCAGTCCTGACTGTGGGCTGGGTCTCCGTCTGCCCTTCCCTGCTCAAGGCCTTCCCCCTGGCTGTCACCACCATTTGCACCAACCTTTTGTATGGTTCTCTTCGGCTTTTTATTGTCCTCCAGCTAAGCCGCATTCCTTCCAGACGAATGCCTGCGGGTGCTAGTATAGACCATTACAACACAAAAGACTTCATTTTATCCAATGGCTTGTAGTTTCAATGTCCCTAACTAGTCTAAGGGACGTGTCTTTTGTTGTAATGTTCTATACTAATGTCTTTAATGTGATGGGCGGAAGCAAGTCAGTGTCTCACTGCCGCACGCCCGTCCGAGCCGCATGCCCGTCCGCAGCAGTCCGTCCGTCCAGCCGCCCCGCCCGCCCGTCCGAGCCGCCCCCGCCCGCCCCGTCCCAGCCCCGCCCCGCCGTCCAGCCGCCCGCCCGTCCGTCCGAGCCGCCCCGCCCGTCCCGTCCGAGCCGCCCCCGCCCGTCCCGTCCAAGCCAGCCCCGCCCGTCCCATCCAAGCGCGCCCGCCCGTCCGTCCGAGCCAGCCGTGCCCGTCCGAGCCAGCCCCGCCCGTCCCGTAGCCAGCCCGCCCCTGCCCGTCCGCGTCCAGCCCCGCCCGTCCGCCCAAGCCGCCCCGCCCGTCCCAGCTGCGCCGCCCTGCCCAGTCCCAGCGCCCGCTCGCCCCGTCCGCCGCCAGCCGCCGCCCAGCGCCCTGCCCGTCCGTCCAGCTCGCCCCCGCCCCGTCCCATGCAGCCGCCCCGCCCGTCCCGAGCCGCCCCGTCCGTCCGAGCCGCCCGCCGTCCGTCCCAGCCCCGCCCGTCCAAGCCGCCCCGCCCGTCCGTCCGAGCCGCCCCCGCCCGTCCGTAGTTGGAGGAAAGGTTGGTGCAGGTGGTGGTGACAGCCAGGGCGGGATGGCCTTGAGCTGGGAAAAGCCGACAGGACACCCAGCCCACAGTCAGGACTGCATCCCACTGCGGAGTCACAGAATGGAGTAGCCATGGAGTGAAGAGTCCCAACACTACCAAGGGGATTACCGGAGGTGATGGAGGTGGAGCACACCACGTAGCCAGAGAAGCAATGAGGCAGTGAGACACAAAGACCTAGGCGACCACGACTAGGCCACAGCGCCGACCCCCTGAAGTGGAAGCAGCAATCCTGAGGTTAGAGGCTGCAGCAACCATAGATGGAGTTGGAACCCAAGGGAGGGCGGAGCTAGTCAAAGGCAAAAGAGGTGGAGAGCCCTAGGGCAGCAAATGGGCTGCAAGTCCTTGGCGAAGAAGATGTAATGTCCAACAGAGGGAGGCCGAGTCCCAACACTAGTCTCCCAAGTTTTTGAGGTGAAAAAATACGGTAAGTTGTTGTGTGAGGGCAGTTCAATGACAGATCTGAGGCCTTAATCTAAAGCGCTTTGTTTCTGGTTTAGTTTTGCCCAAGTTTGACGTGACTGTAAACGCACAGCAGACCTACAGCGTTGCAGTTCTAGGACTGAAAGTAGAGTCTTGTGCCAAGTGAGTGATGCCTTATTTTCTTGTCTTGTGGTTGGTCAGTTCTTTATCTTGTTATGATGTTTCCCAGATATGCATATGGCCAACCTGTACCTGGTCAAGCCTTAGTGGAAGTGTGCCGTGATCCATTTCTATACAGTCTGCTTCATAATTTGACCATACGAGACATCCACTTTAAGCCACAAAGTTATTTTTCACTGTTTGTTTGGACTTTCTCTTGCAGATGTAATGCTGTAGATCAGAGCGTCCGGAATCATGGAGCCAGGAAGACGTCTGAGTGCTGAGAGGATTTCTGTGTGCCTCAATCAGGTTTTTTGTTTGAGCTTTTAAACTGATATTTCATTGTGTGGCACTTCTGATTAGAATGCCACTTCAGTTTACCCCAGTGTCTGAAGTACAAGGGCCTGAATTTTTATAGCAACTTCAGTGTCCGTATGTCTGTTAGTTTGATTGTTGCTCTAGAAATTGGTACATGACTTAAAGATAAAATGTAGTCTTGTGTTGTATTGGTCTATACTAGCTTTTGTTACTGAATGTGGTATTTAAATATGACGGTCAGAAGTTTGTCCGTGCGTGCGCGTGCGTGGCCCGTCGTCCGTCCGTCCGTCCGTCAGACACAAAGACCTAGGCGCCGCAGAATGGAGTAGCCATGGAGTGAAGAGTCCCAACAATAGTCTCCCAAGTTTTTGAGGTGGAAAAATACGGTAAGTTGTGTAAGAGAAGTTCAATGACAGGTCTGAGGCCTTAAGCTAAAGCGCTTTGTTTCTGGTTTAGTTTTGCCCAAGTTTGACGTGACCGTAACGCATTTGCAGACCTACAGCGTTGCAGTTATGGGACTGAAAGCTGAGTCTTGTGCCAAGTAAGTGATGTTTTATTTTTCTTGTCTTGTAGTAGGTCAGTTCTTTATTTTATTTTTTTTATCCTTTTGCCTGTGCTTGACTTAATTGTGTCTTTGTTCTCCTACCAGATGAATGCCATGGGCTGTGCCTCTCTTACTGTTGATGTGTCAGTGTTTTTCAACACCAAATTTGAAGACCAAATGCAAGACACATTTCTTGTAAATGTGAATGTTACTGAGGAGGGAACAGGTGAGCTATTGGCTGATCTGAACCATACACTCTATCATCTTTACAAGACATGCACTTTAAGCCACAAAGTTGATATTCTTCACTGTTTGTTTGGACTTTCTCTCGCAGATGTAATGGTGTCAAAATCTGCAATGGTGTCCTTTACAAACATAGCTGTATATCTCTTGGAGGGGAGCAACTGGCCCAACAAACTACTGTTGAATCTAACCACAAACAAGAATGGACTGGCTGCGTTCTCCTCGGCCAATGCCCCGTACTCGGACTTCTCCAAGGCGATTTTGCAGATCAGAGAGTTCTCTCCTCAAGTCCATATACAGCAGCCACTGAGGGCAGGCCGGTTCTGCCTAGAGACTCAAGACGATCCTCCTCAGCCCATGAGGGCACTGCCTGTAGCTTCACGAGGTGACCTTCTGCATTCTCATTCTGTCAGTCACAAGAGATTGATTATCTCACTGACAACCTAGGAGACCTGAGACTACCAGGCTCGGCAACTCGGCTAACTTCAAGTCACCCTTTCTCTTCTTATGAACCAACTCAATCCCAACACAAGCTAGCCCATCAAGAAGATGCTACATATCCTCAACCTGGTATTAGGCACATAGATAGACCACGTGGTTACTACAACACAGACCACAGAGGCCATAACTATATGTCCACTGACCAAAGAGATCGCAACCAATATCCCCCAGCTGTTCAGTTTATGCCTCAGGACTACAATCAAGAGACGGCAGCTACGTATGGGACTTATAAAGATCATAGTCTGAACTGCAAACCCGTCCGCTAATTCCCTTCCACTGAACCATATGGTTATCAGCAACCTTATCATGGGATTCCAGCTACAAGTCCAGTCTATCAAGATGAGAGACTTACTCCAAGGGATACATTAACTCACCGTGCACATGAGAGACAGTCAGACAGCTATGGTCAATCAGCTCCTAATCCTGCAGACAAATCAAGCTTCTTGACCCCACAACAGTACGCAGTACTGACTCCGTCCAGCCGCCCCGTCCGTCCAAGCAGCCCGTCCCGTCCAGCCGCCCGCCCGTCCGTCCGTCCAAGCCGCCCGTCCGTCCAGTCCACGCCGCCCGTCCGTCCAAGCTCGCCCGTCGCGTCCGTCCCAGCCCGCCCTGTCCCGTCCGTGCCCAGCTGCCCTGTCCGTCCGTCCAAGCCGCCCGTGCCGTCCATCCAAGCCGCCCGTCCGTCCCAAGCCGCCCGTCCGTCCGTCCCAGCCGCCCGTCCGTCCAGAAACGCCCGCCCGTTCTGTCTAGGTCTTATCCAAAGAAGTGATTGTCCTCCATGAATTTCAGACAGTTAAAGCAAAGGCTGTTGATGCTGTCACAAGCGGCTCCATGACGTTCCAGTTGTCTGTCAGCATCGATATGGCTCCAGCAGTGCAGGTTCTGCTCTACAGGAAACATTCTGAGGATTTCTGCTTAAGCAGGATCTCAGTGTAGCCTCAGTGCTGTAGATCAGAGCATCCGGATCATGGAGCCAGGAAGACGTCTGAGTGCTGAGAGGATTTCTGTGTGCCTCAATCAGGTTTTTTGTTTGGGCTTTTAAACTGAATATTTCAGTGTGTGGCACTTCTGATTAGAATGCCACTTCAGTTTACCCCAGTGTCTGAAGTACAAGGGCCTGAATTTTTTTCTGTTAGTTTGATTCTTGCTCTAGAAATTGGTACATGACTTAAAGATAAAATGTAGTCTTGTGTTGTATTGGTCTATACTAGCTTTTGTTAATGAATGTGGTCTTTTAATATGACGGTCGGAAGTCCGTTCGTCCGTTCCAGTCAGACACAAAGACCTAGGCGCCGCAGAATGGAGTAGCCATGGAGTGAAGAGTCCCAACACTAGTCTCCCAAGTTTTTGAGGTGGAAAAAATACGGTAAGTTGTGTAAGGGAAGTTCATTGACAGATCTGAGGCCTTAATCTAAAGCGCTTTGTTTCTGGTTTAGTTTTGCCCAAGTTTGACGTGACCGTAAACGCACTGCAGACCTACAGCGTTGCAGTTATGGGACTGAAAGTTTAGTCTTGTGCCAAGTAAGTGATGCTTTATTTTTCTTGTCTTGTGGTAGGTCAGTTCTTTATTTTTATTTTTTTTTATTCTTTTGCCTGTGCTTGACTTAATTGTGTCTTTGTTCTCCTACCAGATAAATGCCATGGGCTGTGCCTCTCTTATTGTTGATACGTCAGTGTTTTTCAACACCAAAT
This sequence comes from Hybognathus amarus, assembly GCA_030378365.1. NCBI lineage: Eukaryota > Metazoa > Chordata > Actinopteri > Cypriniformes > Leuciscidae > Hybognathus > Hybognathus amarus. Next base: position 304,928 of record JAQIUQ010005369.1, read on the forward strand.
TTGAAGACCAAATGCAAGACACATTTCTTGTAAATGTTACTGAGGAGGGAACAGGTGAGCTATTGGCTGATCTGAACCATACACTCTATCATCTTTACAAGACAGCCACTTTAAGCCACAAAGTTGATATTCTTCACTGTTTGTTTGGACTTTCTCTCACAGATGTAATGGTATCGGAATCTGCAATGGTGTCCTTTACAAACATAGCTGTATATCTCTTGGAGGGGAGCAACTGGCCCAACAAACTGCTGTTGAATCTAACCACAAACAAGAATAGACTGGCTGTGTTCTCCCACGGCCAATGCCCCGTTCTCGGACTTCTCCAAGGCGGTTTTGCAGATCAGAGAGTTCTCTCCTCAAGTCCATATACAGTAGCCACTGAGGCAGGGCAGTTCTGCCTAGAGATCAAGACGATCCTCCTCAGCCCATGAGGGCACTGCCTGTAGATTCACGAGGTGACCTTCTGCATTCTCATTCCGTCAGTCACAAGAGATTGATTATCTCACTGACAACCTAGGAGACCTGAGACTACCAGGCTCAGCAACTCGGCTAACTTCAAGTCACCCTTTCTCTTCTTATGAAACAACTCAATCCCAACACAAGCTAGCCCATCAAGAAGATGCTACATATCCTCAACCTGGTATTAGGCACATAGATCGACCACGTGGTTACTACAACACGGACCACAGAGGCCATAACTATATATCCACTGACCAAAGAGATCGCAACCAATATCTCCCAGCTGTTCAGTTTATGCCTCAGGACTACAATCAAGAGACAGCAGCTACATATGGGACTTATAAAGATCATAGTCTGAACTGCAAACCCGTCTGCTAATTCCCTTCCACTGAACCATATGGTTATCAGCAACCTTATCATGGGATTCCAGCTACAAGTCCAGTCTATCAAGATGAAAGACTTACTCCAAGGGATACATTAGCTCACCATGCACATGAGACACTCAGCTATGGTCAATCAGCTCCTAATCCTGCAGACAAATCAAGCTTCTTGACCCCACAACAGTACGCAGATTATGCTTAGCCTGAGAAATATCAGCCATACCACCCAATGCGCCCTCCTTCTCTTCCATATCCTCATGTAGAGCCCACCTACAGAGGTCCTATTCCCACCATTCCTCATTTTTGCAGTGAAGATCCCAGAGAGTTTGCACGACTCAAAATTGCACTGGAGAATTTGCTACCTGCCGAGGCTACAGAACGTTTCAAGTACCAAATACTCATTGATCATCTGAAACAGGAGAATGCCTTTCTCATTGCAGACTTGTACGTCAACAGCAGGTACCCATACACCAACACCATGAGGTCTCTAACTGCACTTTATAGTCAACCACATCAACTCGCACTGCAAAGAATTGCAGAATTGATGGATGGCCCAAAAATCAGGAGTGGTGACACTAAATCTTTTAGAATGTTTGCCCTCAAAGTGTGTGCATTAGTTGGAATGCTGGACCAACTTGGAGCTAAAGGATGGACAGAGCTCAAATGTGGGTCACGTGTTTCACGTCTCCTTGCCAAATTGCTTCATGATCTTAAAGCTTCAAAGATCTTAAAGGTTTGCTGACCCCATTCAGAACCCAGTTCCAACACTGATGGAACTCAGCGATTGGCTAGAATATGAGCTCAGAATACAAGAGGATGAGTCACAGTATGTTAGTAATGTAAGCAGAGTCTACTCTCAGCCACAGAGAGAACAGCAAAGGAATTGCAAGCCGGTTCAACGATTTGCTACTGTCTTGCATGGTGGCGAACGGAGTTAACCAGCAAGTGTTACAGCAGTCAAGAAGGAGAAACCGACAAAGTACTGCCCCTTCTGCCACACTGTGCAGCATTACTTCAATCAGTGCGCTAATTTCAAACTGCTGAATCAAGATCAAGTGGAGTCTTGGCTGAAGTCAAATCAGAAGTGCTTTAGGTGTGGCTGTGATCACCAGATCTCACAATGTAATCTTAAAGCCAAATGCAAAAAAAATGTGAAGAGACGTTTAGAAATACTGCATGACTTCAATGCCAAAGGTAAACATGAAACACAAGCTTCAGCAAAAAACAGTTGTCTTGTGAACTCCGAAGTAGAGACTTTGTATATGGACAGACCAACTGCAGGCAGCAAAGTTCTTTTGAAGGTCAGCCAAGTGATCTTGAGAAATGGAGAGAAGGAACTTGACACATACGCTATATTGGATGACTGATCAGAGAGGACAATGTTACTGTATGAAGCAGCACAGCAACTTGATCTTCAAGGACTTCCTGAAGATATAGCCCTCCGTACTGTGAGGCAAGACATACGGGTTGTTCATGGGGCGGCTGTTTCATTCTCAGTAGCTTCTGCATTTCAGCCAAACAAATCCTTCACCATTGAAAGAGCTTTTACAGCCAAAGAACAGAGCCTCACAAAGCACACTTACCCTGTTAAGTTGCTGCAGAAGAAATACAGATACAAGGTCTGCCCATTCCCTCATTGCAGCAGGCTCAACCACTCTTACTCATTGGCTCAGATTATCCACATTTAATCACAGCTACAGAGCCAGTATGTCTCGGACCTCCTGGCGGTCCTGCCGCTGTGAAAACCAGACTCGGGTGGACTCTGCAGGGCCCCTCAAATTCCTTGCCAGTCATCTCTTACCACAACAGTGTCTATTAACCTCCACTTTGTCAGCAGAAGCCGAACTGTTCAACAATGTACAGAAATTGTGGCAAATGGACACACTTCCATATAGGAGTGAGACACAGAAGGCAAGACACAGAAGCGGTGCAAATTCTTAAGGAGAAAACAATCAGGGTGGGAGTTGGAGACATTCAAATGTATGCAACACCTCTCCTCTGGAAAAGAAATCTTCCACCTTTGCAATCAGCTAAAGAAGCAGTAACAGCCCATTTAACACTAGAAGTGCCAGAATTCCAAAACTACTAGAACGGCCACAAGCGGTCATTTTGACCGTTAGATTCAAAACAGTGTTTATTTTGTTTCGTAATTATTTTCGTCAACGACATTTTTTCAAAGACGAAAATGACATAATAATAATATTATAATGATAATAATAATAAATAGGCTAATAATATAGGACTAGCAGAACTAGTGAACAGCCAATGCAGCAAAACAAACAGCGCAGGACAGGGCAGCGGAGCTCACCAGCATCATCTGACATGAATGGAACATCTGGATCGGATTCGGCCGTGTCTGATGATAGCAGCCATCTCTTTTTCCTTGATGTGGACTCTGACTCTGAATCACTCTCTGATGAGGAGGAAATGTTAACTTGCACCCAGGAAACGTCGCCATCACTTTCCACCTCCGATTGTTCACCTGCATCCGAATCATCAGTCGTCAAGTTCTGAAGGGCATCCTGTAGTCCGGTTTTATTTGCTTATTTCTGATCAACAACTAATGTAGAAATGATTATATAGCAAACACCCCTGTGACCGGACAGACCTTTTTGTTGACAGTTGAGAGAGACCACGATCAACCGCGGGATATTTAACAAAAAAATACAGCGAAATTCAGTGTGGTCAATATGACCGTCTATGGCCGAAATAGGTAAATATGTTCTTTTTTTTTTTTTTTTTTTTTTTGCCTTACGTTTATGGAACTTAATTGATATGAAAAGCATTTTAAATGAAAATAAAGACAATTTTAGGAAGTCAGGTACCAGCAGGATTTTATACATTTTTCAACAAAGTTATTGTAGATATAAAATTCAAAATGGCCGTTCTAGTGTTAAGAAGCACAGAAAACGCCTTTTGCAGAACACAGATCTTGCTTCAGTGTATGTTAAAGAAGTGCAGAAACTTGAAAAGGCAGGCTATATCTCAAAGCTGACACCAGAGGGGACCGATAAAAGCCGATGGAATCAAGGTCCACAGTTCTTAACTCGGTCAGTTAGTGGTTGGCCCAAACAGCCTCATGATTATGTAGGCTAAGTGATGACATCCAAGAACACGCAGTTATACTTTCTGTGGAGCGCTATCCTCCAGTCAAACTGATATCCCAGATATCTCTCGATACAATTCACTTCAAGATCTGATTAAGGCTACTGCTATTTCCCTTCATGGGGCGGCAGACGAAAGTGAACTCTCTGCTGACGACTATACTCAAGCTGAACAGGAACTTCTGAGACGTGCTCAAGTTGAAAGCTTCCCAGAAGAAATAGCCCAACTCCAGTTAGGTAAACCTGTATCTCACTCTAGTCGTCTTCTAACTCTAGCCCCAGAGTATGATCACAAAGCCAAATTAGTCAGAGTATGTGGACGCCTCCGCAGATGTAAGCACTTGGACTCGGACACTCTACACCCTATTGTCTTAGATCCTGCTCACCCTCCTGTAAAGCTTCTGATTCAACATCACGACAACCTCCTGTTACATCCAGGACCTGAGCGCGTGTTTGCAGTACTGAGACGAAAATATTGGATCGTAAGAGGCAGAGAGGCAGTAAAAAAAGACACCAGCGCAGCTGCTTTGAATGTAAGAAATGGCGAGGGAAGCCAGAAATTCCTATGATGGCAGATCTCCCTCAGTCTAACCTTTGGTTGTTTCGTCCAGCTTTCTATTCAATGGGCATTGACCGTTTTGGCCCCTTCCAGGTTCAGTTTGGACGCAGTTGTTTATACGGAATCGGAAATGCTGAGTCGTAGGAGATGGCGCCATAGCCAGATTCTAATTTTTAAGCCAGAAAATTTCTGGAAATGTTTCATATGGCAATACCTCCCTGACTTGCAACAGAAAAAATATAAAACATTTCATTGTTTAATAAATGACAAGACAAATATGCTTAGTTCTTTGAGAAAATGATATCTATGAAAAATTCCAGTCAGGATTCAGACCGCATCATAGTACAGAAACTGCGCTAGTTACAATTACAAATGATTTACTTCTAGCTTCTGACCAAGGCTGTATCTCAATACTAGTCCTACTTGATCTTAGCGCTGCGTTCGACACTATAGATCATAAAATACTCTTGGATTCGACTACAAAACTACACTGGTGTTCAGGGACAGGCATTAAGCTGGTTTAGATTCGTACTTATCGGACCGTTCTCATTTTGTTTGTTTAAATGGGGAAAAATCAAAGATAACGCCAGTAGACTATGGAGTACCGCAAGGATCGGTTTTAGGCCCTCTGCTATTCTCAATATATATGCTGCCACTTGGTAATATTATAAGAAAACATGGAATTAACATGGAATTAACTTCCACTGTTATGCTGATGATACTCAATTATATATTTCATCACGACCAGACGAAAACACTAACTCATCTAAATTGACCGAGTGTCTCAAAGATATAAAATGCTGGATGACGCGTAATTTCCTGCTATTAAATTCAGATGAAATGGAGGTATTACTTATTGGTCCAAAAAACTACTCACAAAACCTCTTACAATACAACTTTAATATAGATGGATGTCCTGTTACTTTATCCACTACAGTAAAAGACCTGGGTGTTATACTAGACCGCAACTTGTCTTTCGAAAATCATGTCATATGTTACAAGAACAGCCTTTTTCCACCTTCGAAACATTGCTAAGCTACGTAACATGCTATCTGTTTCTGATGCAGAAAAGTTAGTACATGCATTTATGACCTCGAGACTAGATTACTGTAATGCTCTTATTAGCCGGTTGTCCTGCATCCTCAATAAACAAGCTACAGTTAGTCCAAAATGCAGCCGCTAGAGTTCTTACTAGGTCAAGAAAATACGATCATATTACATCCGATTTTATCATCTCTACACTGGTTACCTATTAAGTTCCGTATCAACTACAAAATACTACTAATGACCTATAAAGCCCTAAATGGTTTATCTCCAACGTACTTAACGGACCTTCTTTCGCCCTACAATCCACCGTGTTCTTTAAGATCACTAAATTTAAGGCTTCTGGTCATTCCTAGGATATCTAAGTCCACTAAAGGAGGGAGGGCGTTCTCACATTTAGCTCCAAAACTCTGGAATAACCTTCCCGAATACGGTACGAGGCTCTGACTCGCTGACACAGTTTAAAACTAGACTAAAGACGCATCTCTTCAGTCAAGCATTCACATAATGCTTACCTTTTAGTCCTCTGTTATGCCATACAGAACCGTTCGCCGCTGAAACTGCTTAACGCACCAGTGGGGCTCGACAGCCTTTTAGACAAACGGGTCGACACGTTCGGCACGTATGGTTGGCTTGCGGAAAGTTTGTGAGATAGTGATTAACACCGACTCTTGTATAATGGAAATCATTCTGAACATCAGCTATGCTAATTATTTTCCATCTGCCTTTCTGCTGTTATCTCGGGACGTTTGTCCCGAGAAAATGGCGTTCGTCAGGTCCAGTTTGTATCCAGCCTCTCACGGGGATCTCGGATGCCCCAACGCCTGTGAAGAGACGACTCAACGCTGGCGATATGTTATGGCTCCGTATTATATATAAACAATATTTATATTTAATATTTATATAAAAACAATATGAATGTAAGCCAGAGGAGAACTGGCCCCGACTGAGCCTGGGTTCTCCCAAGGTTTTTTCTCCATCCAATCTGATGGAGTTTTGGTTCCTTGCCACTGTCGCCTTGCTTTGCCTTGCTTTTGGCTTGCTTAGTTGGGTTTATTTAACATTTAACAATATTATTTATCTGTGTTGTACTACTGTCATGTTATCACTGTGAAGCTGCTTTGATACAATCTGTATTGTGAAAAGCGCTATATAAATAAATGTGACTTGACTTGAATTGAGTTTTATTTTAATTATTCATTGTAAAGAAAAGCCAGTGATCAAGTCATCTTTTGCCTGCAAATAATATATATTGTACTCTGTGTGAAATAATATATTAGCACTTACTCTGAAGTTCCTATGAAGCAACTCTATCTCTAGTGCCAGCTTTTCTTTTTTCTTTAAGTTGTAAAGTATTTTCAAAATACTGTTTTCTAGGGGTAGGGGTGAACCTGTCAACTCATGGCTTATGCATCAAAAATTAAAAGTACAACACTGCCCACCTCGGCGTCACTGCTTTGTGCTGACTGTTCTGTAGATGTGGGACTCCTGCAACTCATATTGCATTCAGATATAATAGGTATTCAAGTGTAAATTAAGTAAAGCTATTTATGCACTTAAAGATACCTGAGAGGGTTTCTTCACTGTCTTGTGCATTGGGGAAAAATGGGCATGTACCGTCTTCCCTTTTGATGTAACATTAGAAAAAGACTCACTGCACATGCTTCAGCCACTTGCTTGAACACATATTTTTTTTACATTAACTATGTAGTTTCACAGTCACACATGTAGACTTTTAACAAGTCAAAGCAATTCATTACTTCTCAAGGTTTAACAGCTGATATGACTGGACAGCCATTTGGATTATAGGCCTACTTAATTTAATGCAGCAACAAATTATTTTATAGTGTACTAGGATCATTTAAAGTTCATTTACCAGCAGTGAAGGTGCTGTGTGTGTGTGAGTAAGAGCTAAACACAAGGATGCCCTCCACAAGGTTCACATTTAACCCAAGGGCCATCTCTTCTGCCTGGGTAATGTGGGGGTGCAGGACCACCACCTGTTAGTTTGTTTTTTCATTTTTTCT